>CAUYLG010071901.1:0-100187 GCA_963573385.1 Cacajao melanocephalus
GGTGTATGCCTTTTGTCCCAGCTACTCAGGTGGCCGACACGGGAGAATTGCTTGAACTTGGGAGGCGGTGGTTGCAGTGACCACAGATTGCGCCACTACCCTCCATCCTGGGTGAAAGAGTGAGACACTGTCACAAAAAAAAAAAAAAAAAAAAGAGACAGAATGGTCAGATCACTCACTGTTAAGACTACATAAAGACAAAGAAGAGTAGTTAACAGCTTCTTGGCTCTTGCCTGAGAGTTGGCTGGGAGGGTGGCTGATTTTTCAGATACAGTCTTAATTCCATTAAAGGTCATTGGAGGCCTGACACAGTGGCTCATGCCTATAATCCCAGCACTTTGGGAGGCCATGGCAGGTGGATCATCTGAGATCGGGAGTTTGAGACCAGCCTGGCTAACATGGTGAAACCCTATCTCTTCTAAAAATACAAAAAATTAGCTGTGCATGGTGGTGGGTGCCTGTAATCTCAGCTACTTGGGAGGCTGAGGCAGGAGAATTGCTTGAACCGAGGAGGCAGAGGTTGCAGTGAGCCAAGATCATGCTACTGCCCTCCAGCCTGGGCAACAGAGCGACTCTGTCTCAAAAAATAAAATAAAATTAAAATAAAGTTCATCAGGAAAATGCTTAAGCATTTCATCAGGAATTCTAATTTCTTTCCAGAGGTAGGTTATGAATTACCTCATGCAAAAAAGCTCCTGCAGACCAGGACAAAAAAAACCACAACTTCTTTTTCTTTCACACAACAAATTATCAACACAGACCTCAACACCTATACTAGGTGCTACAGAGGAGGCCAGAATGCATCCAGGCAAAGTAAGGCAAGCGCTGGGCAAAGAGAACAGAATACTGGGGAGCAGCCTTGAGCACCGGCTTGTTGGCCCTCGCGGCATCTGGGAGGTGTTCCAGGTGGAAGGGAACAGCACAAGTAGCTTTTTTTTTTTTTTTTTTTTTAGACAGATCTGGTCACCTAGGCTGAAGTGCAGTGGCGCTATTTCGGCTCACTGAAACCTCTGCCTCCCAGGTTCAAGCGATTCTCCTGCCTCAGCCTTCTGAGTAGCTGGGATTACAAGTGTGCACCACCACATCCAGCTAATTTGTATATTTTTAGTAGAGATGGGGTTTCACCACGTTGGCCAAGCTGGTCTCGAACTTCTGACCTCAAGTGATCTGCCTGCCTCAGCCTCCCAAAATGCTGGGATTACAGGCACCCGCCACCACACCCAGCTAATTTTTTGTATTTTTAGTAAAGGTGGGGTTTCACCATGTTGGCCAGGCTGGTCTTGAACTCCTGACCTCGTGATTTGCCTGCCTCAGCCTCACAGGTGTGAGCCACTGTGCCCAGTCTAATTTTTGATTTTTTTTTTTTTTTAGCAGAAATGGGGTTTCACCATGTTGGCCAGGCTGGTTTCAAACTCCTGACCTCAAGTCGTACGCCCAACTCGGCCTCCGAAAGGCCTGGGAGTACAGGTGTGAGCCACTGCACTCGGCCCAATTTCTCATTTTATAGGAGAGATCAGATTGAGAAATTGTGTCAAATCCCACAGGTGGGGGCAGGGATGGGGGATTGACGAGTTCTGGGGACCTTTGTAGATGGGTGCTGTTCACAGGGAAATATTATACAAGGAATAGGTAATGGAAATGCAGAGTCGAGAGGCCCAGTGGAGAGATTCCAGGAAGACTTCTCTGAGGAGGTGGCAATGATGATGGACCAAGAAGGCATAATAACGACTGGGGACATGCCTTACGTGATTCCTTTTAGCCCCAGTAAGTCACCATGTTGTTATATGTCCCCAGCCCCAAATGTCCACTCCCCTCCCTGCCACCCCAGCTCCCAGAGCAGCAAGTGTAACCATGGGGCCAGGGGAGAGCATCTTCCTTTGTCTTACAGCTGGAGGGGGCTGTGTACCCCCACTCCTAATATCACAGTGGGTGTACAATGAGAGGTCATAGAGAGCAGCCTCCCCTTCGACACTGGCCACCCTCCTGATTTAAGGTTTGAGCACTTTCTCCTGACTCCATAAGACAGCTAACATTTATTGAGCACCAGGTTCTTTTCAAAGTACTTTACAAATACTATCTCATTTAAACTTCAGACCAAGTCTGAGAGGCTGGGTATGATGGCTCACACCTGTAATCGCCAGCAATTTGGGAGGTCAAGGCGGGTGGATGACCTGAGGCCAGGAGTTTGAGACCAGCCTGGCCAACATGGTGAAACCCTGTCTCTACTAAAAATACAAAAATTAGCCGGGCGTGGTGATGGGAGCCTGTAATCCCAGCTAGCTGGTAGGCTGAGGCAGGAGAATCGCTTGAACCTGGGAGATAGAGGTTGCAGTGCCGAGGTCACACCACTGCACTCCAGCCTGGGCAACAGAGTGAGACTCTGTCTCAAAAAAAAAAAAAATCCTGATAAAGGCACTAATATCATCTCCATTTTTCAGCTGAGTTAGCCTGGGCTTCTCTGACTTCAGGGCATATGCATCTGGCCCCTCTCCTCTGAGCCCTCTGCTTTTCTACCATTCATTTTCCCCAGTCCCTAGTTCACTGGAGATCCTGGCCTCTTCCTCTTCTCTGGCCCCCTCTCTACAGTAACAGGGACACATCAAGCTCACATCTGGACATCTAGCCAGCGTGAAGGAGCGAATCTTTGGGGTACTTACAGATTTCAGTGTGCTTTCTGGGACATTTTCTTATCTGAGCCTTTACAACAGCCCTATAAGGTAGGATTGAAATGATTTCCCTGTCATCCCATAGAAAACGAAACAGAGACTCAAAGATGTGATGTGACTTGCTTAACAGCCAGAGGAGACTCTTGTGTCTAGTGCGCCCTGACTATACCACACTCCCTCTTCTCCAGCCTGGCACTTCTTCCTTCTTGGGAGTCAGGCATGGGTCAGTTTCTCTCTTCAATAAGACTGAAGAGAGGGCTGTGTCATAGGAGCCTTGAGCACAGGGCCTGCTTCTGACTCCTGGAGTGCAAGCCCCAGCTGTCCTGCTGTTTAGACCAGGTCCACCTGTCTGGAACTGACCAGCAGGATGAGAGATGAAGG
Source organism: Cacajao melanocephalus (assembly GCA_963573385.1). Lineage (NCBI taxonomy): Eukaryota > Metazoa > Chordata > Mammalia > Primates > Pitheciidae > Cacajao > Cacajao melanocephalus. The sequence goes on from CAUYLG010071901.1 coordinate 3,048, forward strand.
GAGGGAGTGATGGTGGCTGAGTCAGTGGCTACAACAAGAACCTGCCTCTGCCCAGGACGGTAGGCAGGGGTGGGGAGGAAGATGACTTTAGCATTGGAACACAGAAAGTGGCAAGAAGTTGATCTCTGAATCTTTAGTCGGAGGGTGCTGGTCCAGTTGTAGCTAGTTTGGAGTCCTCATCATCCAGGCCTGGCAGCTTTTACGGAGAGCACTGCAGCCCCGTGCAGCAAGACACAAGGAGGCCCCACCTTGGGCTGCTAGCCTGACACAGAGGAATCAGTCCTCCAGAAGCAATCCCACAGGAGCGAGAAGCTGTGTGCCTCCAGATGTTCCCTGCAATGTTACCAATGCAAAATAACTATATTTTTAAAAAGCGGCTAAATATCCAATGAGAGAGATCCTGATATCCTGGCAACTCACTTTGGAATCTGACGGTGCAGTGAACAGCATGGAAAAAGGTTGGTGGAATGAAGTGGAGTCTACATCACACAGTGTCCCCTGAAGGATGACTCACAGGAACAATTTCTCTTGGTCCTGGTGCCAGGAAACTCTGTGTTTCTCTGGGGCAGTTGCTTTGCTTTTATCTTTTGGATTCTACATATCTTTTAGCTGACCATGTTTCCCTTTTAGCTCCGGCTGTCGGGAAATTCCACATCAAATTTCTGGCTCATTTCTCACAACTATATGGCAGGAACTTTGTATACCAATGCTGCTCGTGGCTTTATTTTCATTTCATTCTCCCAAATAGCCTCCAATTTTTTTTTTTTTTGAGACAGGGTCTTGCTCTGTTACCCAGGGTGGAGTGCGGTGGCACAATCATAGTTCACTGCAGCTTCAAATGCTCCTGATTTATTTTTTATTTTTTTGTAGAGTCAGGATCTCACTTTGTTACCCAGGCTGGTCTCAAACTCCTGGCCTCAAGTGATCCTCCTGCCTTGGCCTCCTGAAGTGCTGGGATTACAGGTCCAGATATCCTTCTATTAATTAAGAATCCTATTGTATTGTACTCCATATTTGTAAACGACTTTTTTTTTTCTTTAATGGAATGGGATGGAGATGAAAAAGAAGAAGAAAGAGAAAGTGGGCTGGGCACCGTGGCTCACCCGTAACTCGTACAGGTTACTGGTTAGATACATCCCAGGTAAATGATTGATAAAAACAGGAAAATGCAAAATAAAGCAATGAGATTCACTTTTCACCCAAAAGTTGGCAAAAATTAGTTCTGACAATACCAAGATTTGGCATGTATGACATTCTATGCTGCTCCTGAGGTCTACACTGACTGATTAGAAATTGGCACACAGTCAGGCATGGTGGCTCACAACTGTAATCCCAGCAGTTTGGGAGGCTCAGGTGGGAGGATCACTTGCGCCCAGGAATTCAAGCCAGCCTGGGCAAAATGGTGAAATCCTGTCTCCACACACACACACACACACACAAAACTACACCAATTAGTTGGGCATGGTAGCTCACACCTGTAATCCTGGCTACTCGGGAGGCTAAGACACGAGGATCACTTGAACCCAGGAGGTCAAGGCTGCAGTGAGCTGTGATTGTGCCACTGCACTCCAGGCTGGGTGACAGAGTGAGACCCTGCCTCAAAGAAAAAGTAAATACATAAAAAATGTGGCACACATGAAGGTGCACGTAGCTATGACTCAGCAATTACACACCAAAGTATCTGAACTCTAGAGGAACTCTGAGACATATGCATAGAAGACTTTACAGAAAATGTTTGTTTCAGCATTGTTTGCAATGGCAAAAAGAAGCAAACATTCTTTCTTCTTCTTTGGTAGAGACAGGGTTTTGCCATGCTGCCCAGGCTGGTTTTGAACTCCTGGGCTCAAGCAATCTCCCTGCCTTGGCCTCCTAAAGCGCTGAAATTACAGATGTGAGCCACCAGGCCCAGCCAAAAAGAAGGAAACGTTCTAAATTCTCTCAACAAGAGAATGAAAAGTAAATTGTGATCTAACCATATAACAGAATACTATACAGCAAGTAAAATGACTACATCAGGGCTATGCGCGCTGCTATAGACAAAACTCAAAACATAAGCAAACAGCGAATTGCAGAAGGCTATTTAAGCTTAATACCATTTCTACAAGGCTTAAATTTGCATTAATCATATTATATAAGGATCACTTGAGCCCAGAAGGTCGAAGCTGTAGCAAGCTGTGATTGAGCTTCTGCATCCCAGTCTGAGCAACAGAGCAAGACCCTGTCTCTAAAAAAGAAAAATGATGTGAACACTGTCATTACAGCTGTGTGGAAACCTTCTGCCTGCAAAGATGGGAAGGAAATGTGTGAAAGATGATGGTGTTGGAAGGTAGGAACACCAACGTCTTGGCTGTTTGGTCGAGGATGGGAAGGAGTTGGTTAGCTATGATGGGACCTCTCTTGCAGGCTTCGTGGTCCAGGGCTCCAATGGCGAGTTCCCCTTCCTGACCAGCAGTGAGCGCCTGGAGGTGGTGAGCCGTGTGCGCCAGGCCATGCCCAAGAACAGGCTCCTGCTAGCTGGCTCCGGATGCGAGTGTGAGCCAGAGTGCCTTGGGCCCTGGGGGTGGCTGGGTGTGCAGGCACCAGGCTCCTTAGCCCTAGCTTGGGTCTGTCACCTTGTTCTGCCTCTTCTGGGCCATGCTGAGGCACCCTCGCTTGGCCCAGTGTCCTAGTCCAGGGCTCCTTCTTCCTGCTCTCACCTCCCTCCTTCCTCTGGCAGCCACTCAAGCCACAGTGGAGATGACTGTCAGCATGGCCCAGGTTGGGGCTGACGCAGCCATGGTGGTGACCCCTTGCTACTATCGTGGCCGCATGAGCAGTGCGGCCCTCATTCACCACTATACCAAGGTGTGTAGGGGGCCTGAGACCAAGACGAGGCTCTGCCCAGGGAGAGGAGAGGAGGGAAGCTGGGAGTGGGGTGGTCCTTCACATGAATGGCAGCTATAGGAAAGGGTGGACTGCCACCATGTACCAGCCGCACGATGTTGGGAAACTTACCTAACCACTCTGTTACTGCTTCCTCCCCTCTAAAATCAGAGAATGATGTCATCTATCTCATAGGGTTGCCATAAGCATTAAATGAGATCAGGAACATAAAGGGCTTAGGACTGTGCCTGGCATATGGAAAGCACTCCATAAATATGACCCACTATGGGGCCGGGCGTGGTGGCTCACGCCTGTAATCCCAGCGCTTTGGGAGGCCGAGGCAGGCGGATCATGAGGTCAAGAGATCGAGACCACAGAAACCCCATCTCTACTAAAAATACAAAAAAAAAAAAAAACCTGCTGAGCGTGGTGGTGCCCGCCTGTAGTCCCAGCTACTCAGGAGGTTGAGGCAGGAGAATTGCTTGAACTCAGGGAGGTAGAGGTTGCGGTGAGCTGAGATCATGCCACTGCACTCCAGCCTGGCAAAAAAGCGAGACTTCACCTCAAAAAAAAAAAAAAAAAAAATATATATATATATATATGACCCACTATAATTGCTTACACTCAGGGCACATAGCACAGGAGGGAGGCCTGTCCAGGCGGCCCTGGAGTGATGCAGGCCAGGATCTGTGGGTGGGCAAGCCTCTGGCTCCTGGGACCTGGGGAGCTGCCCTCTCCTGCTCTTCTCTGCACCCCCACAGGTTGCTGATCTCTCTCCAATCCCTGTGGTGCTGTACAGTGTCCCAGCCAACACGGGGCTGGACCTGCCTGTGGACGTGGTGGTCACACTCTCCCAGCACCCGAATATTGTGGGCATGAAGGACAGTGGTGGTGATGTGAGTGGCAGCAGCTCTGGGGCTAGGGTCCTCTCCTCCTTCTCTGGGTCCCGGCACTTTTGCTTCTGAGGGCAGCTCTGATATCTGTTTCCGTCCTTGGCTTCTGTTTGAGTTCTCTCTGTCGTGCAGGCTCTCTGGGGCTTTCTTGAGGACATCCCTTTGGGCACTGGGCTTTCATTCCACCACACTTACCCAGCCCTCATACAGGATGAGGCTCTGGGCACAGCTCTCATGCCACATTTGCTGTTGCAGGTGACCAGGATTGGGCTGATTGTTCACAAGACCAGGAAGCAGGATTTCCAGGTGTTGGCTGGATCGGCTGGCTTCCTGATGGCCAGCTATGCCTTGGGTAGGCTGCCCGCTGCTCTCAAACTGTCATGGGTGACCACGAGACACCCAGGCAGCTGGGTCCGCTGGGAGAGACTGTGAGGGCTGGGGCTGGATCTGCAGATGGGTTTGCCAGCCTGCCTGTTCTGAAAACTCAGAAACCTGGCCACACCACTTGCCTGTCTGAATACTGAGTGATGCGAGTAACGTTGAGTGGAGAAGGATGGCCGTGTACGATCCCTGGCCTGTAGTAGGGATGCCTGCAGTTTGTTCTGAGTCCTGAGCTCCATGATTAGATGACAAACTTAGCTGCTCTAATCCCACCTTGTAAATCATTCTCTGAGGGCAGAGGCCTTGGGGCGCTCCTCTGTAGTTCAGAAGTCCATTTTCCTCTCTCTAGTCCCAGGCCAGAAAGAATTGTCAGATCTACGGAGTTGGGACAGCAGTCTTCAGTTGCCTGATCAGATTCTGTTTCAATCCAGGATCCCTAGGAATGTCACTTAGATCAACTGCTCTTGACTGTTTGGGGTCAGGGTCCTTGGGTTCGGATTGGATTTGAGCCCTGGAGGGGAGGGAGAAGAAGGGAAGCTGTTCCTTCCAGCTGAAGCCCCAGTGAGTAGAGATTTGAGTGACTTTTTGAGCACTGCAGGGGAGAACGCTGGTTCTGATTATGTCTGGTCCCTCCAGACTTTGGCTGGTTGTCTAGGTCCTTGTACATCTCCCCCTGCCATGTCATGGTCTCTACAGTGCAGGGAAAGAAGACGGGATCCATTTCTGCCTCATCCTGAGAGTGGGGTAGATTTAAAAAAAAAAAAAAAGCACGAGTGCTGGAGGCTGGGTGATCTTAGCTGGAATTTCAGCTCTGCAATGTATTCACTGAGTAATGCTGGGCAAGGCATTCACCTCTCTGGGCCTGAGTTTCTTTTTCTTTTTTTAAAATTATTGTGACTCAAAGTTCTGTTGAATGGGCCTGAGTTTCTACTCTGTGATAGTAGGTATTCCACAAACAGCAGCTCTATTAGCTTATTCTAAATTGCATACTCTCTCTTGGGTCTTGAGGCCACTGTGCCTGGAGTTCCATTCCTATCTAGCCTTAGAAGCACACTCACAGGCTTGCAGAAGTGGCGGGGCTTTCACAGCCAAACCCATTTTTATTGCTCTGATGAGCACAAAGAGAACTAGAGAGGGTCTTGTTCAGGCTCATGCGGTCAATGGGAAGACATGCCTGGTGACCTGACTCTGTCCGGAGCTCTTTCCAGCCCACTGCTGTCTCTGGTTGCATCCACTAGGGGAATAAGATTTCAAAAGAGCAAAGACTTCCCATCCATCCTACCTACTCACAGGACTGATGAGTCAGGGGGCTATCGGAGGTGTCAACTGGCAGATGGGATTTTATTCCCGGAGGGGTGCAGGGAAGGAACTGTCCTTGAGTTCGCTTTCAGGCTCTGTTCCCTGCCCCTCACAGATCAGCCCTGAGCAGCACTCGGCCTGCGGGATTCTATTTTGAATATGCAGGCAGCTCTTCTCTCTGGAAATGTATACTCTGGACTCACAGAGCATGCCTTTGATGTGGCCAGCCAAGTGACATAGAAATCTGTATCTAATGTCACCAGGCTGAAGAGGTGCTGGGACCAGGGCTTCGGGTGCTCTGTGGGGAGAGGCTCTGGCTGACGTTCTGCATCTTCGTGCAGGAGCTGTGGGGGGTGTGTGCGCCCTGGCCAATGTCCTGGGGGCTCAGGTGTGCCAGCTGGAGCGACTGTGCCTCACAGGGCAATGGGAAGACGCCCAGAAACTGCAGCACCGCCTCATCGAGCCAAACGCTGCGGTAAGCCAGTGGCAATGGGGGCGTGGCACGGCTGGGGGTGGTCTGTGTTCTCATTGGAACAGGACCCAGGGCTGGCACCCGGCCCCACTCAGTCTCCTCCTTTCAGAAAATCCTTTCAGAGAACACCCTAAAGTGGGAACTCCTTGTGCCTCCCAGAAAATCCTGACTTCAGACAAAGTAGAGCTCTATTGATTGTTAAACTTAAGTGTGCATTAGAATTCCCTTAGGGGCGAATTAAAGTTCCAACTTTTGGGCCCAAGAATATGCACTGAAACAAACATTCTGTGTAATTGTGACAGAGTAACCCTAGAACCACACTTAGAGATGGCTGGAAAGAAAGAGCATAAACCAGGGGCCTCTAAATCCGCCCCATTGGGGGCCAGGTCCTGAAAAAATAGACATGATTATTAGGGCTAGCAAAGAAGTTAGAAGGCAGGAGATGCTGTCTTCAAATAATCTGTCCTGTAGTCAGACTATGTGCCTCAATTCTTTGTGGAGCAAGCAAAGGAGAACTTCAGAGAAAACTCCCAACAAGTTCAGGGTCACTCTGAAGTCTGAAGCAACAGAAAAATGTGTGCTCCTGTATTCAAGTTTTAATGTACATTGTATTATTGTGTTATTTTTTCTTTCTTTCTTTCCATTTTTTTTTTCTTTTTTTTTGAGGCAGAGTCTTGCTTTTTTGCCCAGGCTGGAATGCAGTGATCTCAGCTCACTGCAACCTCTGTCTCCCAGGTTCAAGCAATTCTTGTGCCTCACTCTCCTGAGTAACAGAGATTACATGTGTGCACCACCATGCCCAGCTAATTTTTGTTTTTCAGTAGAGATGGGGTTTCACCATGTTGGCCAGGCTGGTCTCAAACTCCTGGCCTCAAGTGATCCACTCACCTCAACCTCCCAAAGTGTTGGGATTACAGGTGTGAGCCACAGCGCCCGGCTTATTCTTTTTTTTTCTTTTTAAGACAGAGTCTTGCTATGTCACCCAGGCTGGAGTGCAGTGCTGTGATCTCGGCTCACTGCAATCTCCACCTCCCAGGTTCAAGCAATTCTCCTGTCTCAGCCTCCCTAGTAGCTGGGATTATAGGCACATGCCACCATACTTGGCTAATTTTTTTGTATTTTTAGTAGAGACAGGGTTTCACCATGTTGACTGAACATGGTCTTGGACTCCTGACCTCAAGTGATCCTCCTGCCTCCTGCCTTGGCTTCCCAATCTTTTTTATTTTTTATTTTTGAGACAAGGGTCGTTCCCTGTCATCCAGGCTAGAATACAGTGGTGCGATGACAGCTCCCTGCAGCCTCAAGGTCCTGGGCTTAAGCAATCCTTTTAGTTAAGTTTATTTTTTGTAAAGATGGGGGTCTCATTATGTTGCCCAGGCTAGTATTTATCTCCTGGGCTCAAGCGGTCCTCCCACCTCAGCCTCCCAAAATGCTGAGATTACAGGCATGAGCCACCATGCCTGGCCTACTGTATATTTTATGTTAAACTTTTTATTTAATTTAATTTTATTTATTTTGAGATGGAGTTTCACTCTATTGCCCAGGCTGGAGTACAGTGATCTCAGCTCACTGCAACCTCCACCTTCCACGTTCAAGCAATTCTCCTGCCTCAGCCTCCCGAGTAACTGGGATTACAGGCACCTGCCACCACACCCGGCTAATTTTTGTGTTTTTAGTGGAGATGGGTTTCATCATGCTGGCCAGGCTGGTCTTGAACTCCTGACCTCAGGAGATCTGCCTGCTTCAGCCTCCCAAAGTGCTGAGATTACAGGCATGAGCCATCACACCTTGGTCAAACTTTTTATTTTTAGATAATTATAGATTTGTATGCAACTTAAGAAATAATACAGGCCAGGTAGGACGACTCACACCTGTAATCCCAGCACTTTGGGAAGCCAAGGTGGGCAGATCATGAGGTCAGGAGATCAAGACCATCCTGGCTAACATGGTGAAACCGCATCTCTACTAAAAATACAAAAAATTAGCCAGACTTGGTGGCATGCACCTGTAATCTCAGCTACTTGGGAGGCTGAGGCAGGAGAATAGCTTGAACCCAGGAGGCAGAGGTTGCTGTGAGCCAACATCACAACAGTGCACTCCAACCTGGGCGATAGAGTGACTCTGTCTCAAAAACAAACAAACAAACAAACAAAAGAAATAATACAAAGGGATCCCATGATCCAGTTATCCCCAATGGCAACATCTTACAAAACTGTAGAATAATTTTACAGTCTGGATATTGACCTTGATACAGTCAAGACACAGATTATTTCTGTCCCCACAAGGATCCCTCATGTCATCCTCTTACAGCCGCACCTACTCCCATCTGCCTTCAATGGCTCCTTAACCTCTGGCAACCACACATACATTCACCATTTTATAGTTTTGTCATTGAAGACTATACTATACAAAATCATGTAGTATATAACTTTTGGGGATTGGTTTTTTCCACTCAGCATAATTCTCTGCATATTCATCCAGGTTGTTTGTTGCATGTATCAATAGTTAATTCCTTTTTATTTCTGAGTTCTGTACCATGATATGGCTGTACCACAGCATGTTTATTTATTTATTATTTGTTTATTTATTGAGACAGGGTCTTGCTGTGTTTCCCAGGATGAGTGCAGTGGCAGGATCATGGCTCACTGCAGCCTCAACCTCCCAGTTCAAGCGATCCTCCCAGCTCATCCTCCCAAGTAGCTGGGATGACAGGTGCACACCACCACACCCAGCTAATTCTTTTTTACTTTTAGTAGAGACAAGGTCTCGCTAGGTTGCCAAGGCTGATCTCAAACTCCTGGTCTCAAGCTATCTTCCCTCAGCCGCCCAAAGTGCTGGGATTACAGGCATGAGCCCCCATGGCTGGCCCCCCAAAGCATGTTTAATCATTCATTGGTTGAAAAACAGCTGGGTTATTTCCATTTTTGGTTATTAAAAGCTGCCATGGGCTGGGTGCAGTGGCTCATGCCTGTAATCTCAGCACTTTGAGAGGCCGAAGTGGGCAGACCACCTGCGGTTGGGAGTTTGAGACCAACCTGGCCAACACAGTGAAACTTGTCTCTATTAAAAATACAAAAATTAGCTGGGCGTGGTGGTGGGCGCCTGTAATCCCAGCTACTTAGGAGGCTGAGGCAGGAGAATCACTTGAACCTAGGAGGTGGAGGTTGCAGTGAGCCAAGATCGTGGCACTGCACTGCAGCCTGGGTGACAGAGTAAGCCTCTGTCTCAATAAATAAGTAAATAAATAAATAAATGAATGCTGCATGAACATTCATGAACAGGTTTTCGTGTGTCCATAAGTTTTCATTTTTCTGGGATCAATACACAGCAGTACAAATGGTGGGTCATATGGTAAACACGTTTTCTTTTCTAAGAAACTGCTGGCTGGGTGTGGTGGCTCACACCTGTAATCCCATCATTTTGGGAGGCTGAGGCGGTAGACTGCTTGAGCCCAGGAGTTCAAGACCAGCCTGGAAAACATGGGGAGACTGTCTCTACAAAAAATACAGAAAATTAGCCAGGTGTGGTGGCATGCACCTGTGACCCCATGACTCGGGAGGCTGAGGCAGAAGGGAAGATCCCTTGAATCTGGGAGGTTGATGCTGCAGTGAGCTATGATATTGCCACTGCACTCCAGCCTGGGCTGCAGAGTGAGACCCTGTCTGAAACAAAACAAAACAAAACAAACAAAAAATCCAGAAACAAACCTGCCAAACTTTCCTAGAGTGGCTGTGCTATTTTAAATTTACACTGATGTAAATGTATGAGTGATCCAGTTTTTCTGCAGCTTTGCCAGCATTTGGTGTTGTGACTATTTTTTATTTTAGCCATTCTGATAGATGTGTAGTACCATCTCATTGTGATTTTAATTTGCATTTCTCTGATGGCTAATGGAATTGAACATTTTTTTCATGTATTTATTTGCCATCTGTATATCTTTTCAAATATCTATATTTCTTACTCATTTTAAAATTAGACTGTCCTTTTGACTGATGAGTTTTAAAGTTCTTTTTTTATTTTTATTTTTTATTTTTAGTAGAGACGGGGTTTCACCACATTGGCCAGGATGGTCTCGATCTCCTGACCTCATGATCCGCCCGCCCCAGCCTCCCAAAGTGCTGGGATTACAGGCGTGAGCCACTGTGCCCGGCCTTTTTTTTTTTTTTTTTTTTGAGACTGAGTCTTGCTCTATCGACAAGGCTAGAGTGCAGTGGCACGATCTCAGCTCACTGCCATCTCTGTCTCCCGGGTTCAAGCAATTATTCTGCGTCAGTCTCCCAAGTATCTGGGACTACAGGTGCATGCCACCACGCTCAGCTAATTTTTGTATTTTTAGTAGTGATGGGTTTCACAATGTTGGCCTCAACCTGCCAAAATGCTGGGATTACAAGCATGAGCTACTGCGCCCAGCTAAAGTTCTTTACACCTTCTAAATACTAGTCCTTTGTCAGATATGTGGCTTGTAAATATTTTCTCCCAGTCTGCAACTTGTCTTAACAGGTCTTTTGCAGAGCAAGTTTTATATTTTGATGAAGTCCAATTTATCAGCATTTTCTTTTATGGATCGTGCTTTTGGTGTCAAGTCTAATAACTCTTAAAGAGTTCTTAGAAGATAATAAGGATTTCCTCTTATTTCTTTTTTCCTATAAGTTTTATAGTTTTATGTTTTACAAGTCTGTGACCCATTTTGAGTTAATTTTTATATAAAGTGTGAGACTTAGGTCAAAGTTTTATTTTTCCCTAACGAATATCTACTTGCTCCAGCATCATTTGCTGAAAAGGCCGTCTTTGCTCCATTGAACTGCTAGTGTGCCATTGTCAAAAATCAGTGGGGCATATTTATGTGGGTCTATTTCTGGGTTCTCTATTCTTTCCATTCATCTATGTCTGTCTCTCTGCAATACCACACAGACTTGATTGCTGTAGCTAAGTTTCAAAATCAGGTAGACTGATTCCTCCCACTTTGTTCTTTTGTTTTTCCCCCTTCAAAATTGTTTTAGCTAGTCTAATTTCTTTAGCTTTCCATATAAATTTTACAAGAATTTTGTCTATATCTACAATAAAATCTTGCTGGGACTTTGGCTGAAATTGTGTTAAGCCTGTATACCAATCTGGGGACAACTGACTTTTTGTTTTTAAAGATGGAGTCTCGCTTTGTCGCTCAGCCTGGAGTGCAGTGGCACAGCCTCGGCTCACTGCAACCTCTGCCTCCCGGGTTCAAGCGAGTCTCCTGCCACAGCCTCCTGAGTAGCTGGGATTCCAGGCGCCCATCACCACACCCGGCTAATTTTTTGTATTTTTAGTAGAGATGAGGTTTCACCATGTTGGCCAGGCTGGTCTCAAACTCCAGACCTCATGATCCGCCTGCCTCGGCCTCCCAAAGTGCTGGGATTACGGGCGTGAGCCACCACACCCGACCTCTGACTTCTCTACTATGTTGTCCTCCAGTCCTTGAACATAGTACATTTCTCTATTTAGATCTTCTTTCATTTACTTCTTTAGCATTTTGTAGTTTTCAGCCAACACATCCTGTACATATTTTAAGAAATTTACACCTAAGGATCTGGTACAGAGTGGCTCATGCCTGTAATCCTAGTACTTTTGGAGGTGGAGATGGCAGTATTGCTCAAGGCCAGGAGTCTGAGACATGGCTGGGCAACATGGCGAGACCCCATCTCTGGGGAAAAAAAAAAAAAAAAAAAAAAGAAGACACCTCTGCACTAGGCATGTATGGACATCCTGCTGCCTGGAGGGTAAAGCACCCCCTTGCTGCTCCCTACAAACTGTCTCCACTGCATTGCCTGTGAATCTGGCAGTGGGTGCAGTGGTCTCTGGTGGCCTTTTGAAGACGAGCAGTGGTGGAAGTCCTGACTCCCCTCCAGCAGGCCTGCTCTGATGCCACCTAGCAGGGAGTAGGGGTGGCAGCCCAGGCTCCTTCACTCAGCTGGCCTGGCTGGTATTTGGCTGGAGTAGAGTGGTTATTCTCTGAAAGCTTTCCATCTTGCTAGGCGACCCCTTTTCTGGTCCTTTGTGGCTAGAGAGAACTGGCTTCTGTTAGAGTTTTTATTGTCTGTACCCATTGGCGTTGTATGGTTGCTGACTTCTTCAGCTCCAAGTCTGGGCCAGGGGACACAGCACTGTGTGGCTTCTTGGGTCTCTAGGTCCCTCGCTGGGGTCTTCCTTCTGCTCTCTGCCTTCCAGAGTCTTCTTATGTCTGTTTTTATATAATGTCCAGAGTTTTTAGTTGTACTTATTGGGAAGAATCAGGACAAACACTTCTACTCCATCTTCCTGAAAGTGGAGCTCTATGTATTTTTCTAAATGGTGACATTTTCCCCCCTAAGAACATTAAAGTGGGCAAAAAAATACTGAAAATTGAGAAGTAGGTATGTTAAAACTCACGCCACTGTATTAGGTTTAAATATTTCATATACCAAAAACATGAATTATAATTTTATTTTCCTGGCTTAATGGAAGCAAACTTATCAAAACATATTTTTCCAAATCTACTTCTAGAAAAAGATTAACCATTAAAAAGACACCAGCAGGGCACAGTGGCTCACACCTATAATCACAGCAATTTGGGAGACTGAGGCAGGAAGATCACTTGAGCTCAGGAGTTTGAGACCAGCCTGGGCAATACAGTGAGACTCTGTCTTTAGTAAAAATAAACAAAAATCAGCCAGGCATGGTGGTGTGCAACTATAGTCGCAGCTACTCGGAGGTTGAGGCAGGGCGATTGTTTGAGCCTGTGGGGTCGAGGCTGCAGTGAGCCAAGGTCACAGCACTTCACTCCAGACTGGATGAAAGAGCAAGACCCTGTCTCAAAAAAAGAAATGTAAAAAATACAATAAATAAAAATTAAAAAAAAAACAAAAATCCCCATGTATATGGGGCACACATGATTACTTTTGCATGAGCCTTCAATATGGCAGGGCACAGCTCCGTCGGATCCTGTCTTTATTTAAAACTTTGTTCATTGTGGATTTTTTTTTTTTTTGCATAGACTTTAATTTTTGAAAAATATTGCATTGAAATATTACTTATTTTGGCTGGGTGCGGTGGCTTGCGCCTGTAATCCCAGCATTTTGGGAGGCTGAGGCTGGCAGATTGCCTGAGGTCAGGAGTTCGAGACCAGCCTGGCCAACACGGTGAAACCCTCTCTCTATTAAAAATACAAAAATTAGCTGGGTGTGGTGGTGGGCTCCTGTAATCCTAGCTACTTGGGAGGCTGAGGCAGGAGAATCACTTGAACCCAGAAGGTGGAGGTCGTAGTGAGCTGAGATTGCTCCACCACTGTGCTCCAGCCTGGGTAAAAGAGCGAGACGCTGTCTCAAAAAAAAAAAAAAAAAAAAAAAAAAGGCTGGGCCTGGTGGCTCAAGCCTGTAATCCTAGCACTTTGGGAGGCCAAGGTGGGCGGATCACCTGAGGTTAGGAGTTTGAGACCAGCCTGGCCAACATGGTGAAACCCCAACTCTACTAAAAATACAAAAATTAGCCAGGAGTGATGGCTCACGTCTGTAATCCCAACTACTTGGGAGGCTGAGGCAGAAGAACCGCTTGAACCCAGGAGGCAGAGGTTGTAGTGAGCCAGGATTGTGCCATTGTACTCCAGCCTGGGGGACAAGAGTGAGACTCTGTCTCAAAACATAAACTTTTTGTTGAACTATTACTTATTTTGATGATTGAGGTTTTTGGCTTCCCCTTAAGTTTTGCACGCAAGGTAAGGACCTCATGCACCTTCCCGCAGTCCGAAGCTGAGCTAGGCACTCTACAATATTTTATTTGGGTAAAGTGGTGGGTGGGTGCTAGAGCTCCCTCACAGCTGTGTCCTTACCTCAAAGGGGCAGATTAACTTACATTTAGATAAAGGACAGCTGAGGAGGCAAGTCTGAGTCCCTTTGGAGGTGAAGGTGCTCCGGAAATCGGACCTTTTATACATAGGTTATAAGAACTTGCAGAAACGAAGGCCTCCATTGGGCACAGGCCGCCCTGCACATACTGAACGTTCCACTGGGGTGGGGCCTCTGCTCTCCCACTGCCATCCACCTGTGGAAGCGAAGGTCCCAGAACCGGCATGCCAGTGGGACAGGCAAAGGAGCAGTTTCCACGGCTCATGGGAATTGGTCTAATATTAGTGGTGTTTTTCTCTTCTGGCCCTGTGATGTCTCTATGGGGTAGGTGTTGTTATCACCTCATTTCACAGAGGAAGCAGCTTGGGCTGCCCCTAGGGAAGAACGGATGCCTAGCTGCCATCCCGATATCTGCGTGTCATCCCACCCTACCCCATCCTGACTCACCCTTCATTCTGCCTCTCCTGTGCCAGCTCTGGGCACATACCCAGGAATGCCTGGAACACCTTTCTGCTGCCTGGGCTGTAGGCTCAGACACCCCAAGAGCAGCTTGATGATGTCACTCTATTACCCCTCCCTGGTTGAACACAATGTCCTTTCTCCACCTTCCAAGCAGCCTGCCTCCTGCCCCTGGCTACATTTAGGACTTTCCCCAGTCTTTGCCATCAACCCTTTCTTAGGGTTTGAAGAGGGGCCATATCAATTATCTTTGGAAACCCATGGTAGGAGCGAGCTTTTCTCCAGGTACCTCTTACTTCCGTCCTCTCTCCTGGGTCTTTCCCACCTACTGAGACTTTGGGTAAAAAGGCCTGGCTATTAGAACATCATGGGGGACAAGGCCTGGAGGAGGATAGCTTACTACCCATTCCAAGAAAAAAAAAAATCCATGCTTGATAAAGCCGCCAGGCCTCTAGTGGTCAACAGTTATTAGCCAATCTTTCATCAATGGTTCCTGGCCTTTTTATCCCAAACAACCTCTTATTTTTATCCTCCTAAGGTTTTAGCTTCCCTCCAAATAAAGCTTTCTTAAGGATTACTTTCCTAGTTTTCAGGTAGTGAAAGATTCATCTAATACTTCTGATCAGCATGAAATAACCAGTTGCTATACCAAAAGCAAGGAAATTTGATGCTTCATTTATTCTGTAAAATTCCATGCATTGATTTTAAATTATAATAGCTGGGCGCCATGGCTCACACCTGTTAATCCCAGCACTTTGGGAAGCCAAGGTGGGCAGATCACTTGAGCTCAGGAGTTTGTGACTAGCCTGGGCAACCTAGTGAGACCTCGTTTGTACAAAAAATGCAAAAATTAGCCAGGCATGGTGGCATGCACCTGTAGTCCTAAGTGCTCTGGAGGCTGAGGTGGGAGAATCGATTGAGCCTAGGAGGTCTAGGCTGCAGTAAGCCATGATCATACCGCTGCACAGTAGCCTAAGCGGTAGAGTGAGACCCTGTCTCAAAAAAATAAAAATAAAATTTAAATAAATAAATTATTCTGGGCTCGGTGGCTCATGCCTGTAATCCCACCATGCTGGGAGGCTGAGGTGGGCAGATCACTTGAAGTCCGGGATTTGAGACCAGCCTGGACAACAGGTGAAACCCTGTCTCACTACAAATACAAAAAAAAAAAAAAAAAAAAAGCCTGGTGCAGTGGCAGGTGCCTGTAGTCTCAGCTACTCAGGAGGCTGAGGCAGGAGAATCACTTGAACCTGGGAGGGGGAGGTTGCAATGAGCCAAGATCATGCCACTGCACTCCAGCCTAGGTGACAGAATGAGACTCTGTCTCAAAAAAATAAACTATAACAATAGCTTTAGGTCTCCCATTATCATGAAAAAACCTTTAGAGATCATGTTGTCCAGCCCCTTCCTTTTTTAGACAGGAGAACTTACTCAGGGATAATAAGTAAATGACACACAGTTTACACGACGAAACTTCCTTGGGCAATGATGGTTTGCTTTTCCTGGGAGGACATTCAGTGTTAGGGTCAGGAGGAGCTGTGGGGAGGTGTAGAGGTCTGGGTTGTGTCTGCGGCTCTCACAGATCCTTCCCCTTCCTGACTTCCCAGGCCTGGTGTGCCCTGGGTCAGGTTTCAGGGAACTGGGCTGCAGACGGGCAATGCTCTTCTGCCTGTATCCACAGCCTTGCTATCTTCTCCCACCCCAGCTCAAGGACTGAATGCCATTCTCCTCCCTGTTGGAGTGGGTTTTTCTGCTAAAACCAAAGGAGGCACTCTTCTTCCTCAATCTGAAGTTTTTGCATTTTGCTATTATAGACCTGCTCTCTGGCGTCTAAATCTGGATTCCCAATCTACCCTGGGTGCCGTAGATTTGGTAGTTACTTTCCTGAGGGAAGAGGGTAGGACTTCAACTTTCTGTGTTCAGGGAATTCTTCAGTGTCTTCTAACAGGCCCTGCTTTGCAGGTGACACAGCGCTTCGGGATCCCAGGGCTGAAGAAAACCATGGACTGGTTTGGCTACTACGGAGGCCCCTGCCGCGCCCCCTTGCAGGAGCTGAGCCCTGCGGAGGAGGAGGCACTGCGCATGCATTTCACCAGCAATGGCTGGCTCTGAGGGCAGGCAGCATCCATGGCTGCCCTGAGCCCATCTCAGCCTACTGCCTTGCATCTGCAGCCTGAATCGGAGAGCGCGGTCGGGGGATAAGGGGAGCGGGTGGTGGGGAGCGGGTAGAGGCTCCTTTGCCTGCTTCGGTCTTCCACCTCTTATTCTCATGGCCCCTGACTTCTCCCTTTTATATCCTAAACTGTCTCTCTGATCTGAAGACTGAGAAGGAGCAATTTCTCAATTTGTCTCTCTACTGTGGACGCTTTCCTATGCACCGAGGCACAGGAAGTTAGAAAGGAAGGCCAGAGGGGTAATTAGGCACAGTAAGGGAATTTTTTTTTTTGAGACAGAGTTTTGCTCTGTCACCCAGGGTTGAGTGCAGTAGGGCGATCTTGGCTCACTGCAACCCCTGCCTCCTCAGTTCAAGTGATTCTTCTGCCTCAGCCTCCCAAGTAGCTGGGATTACAGGCATGCACCACCATGCCCAGCTGATTTTTGTATTTTTAGTAGAGATGGAGTTTCTCCATGTTGGCCAGGCTGGTCTCGAACTCCTAACCTCAGGTGATCCAACCACCTCAGCCTCTCAAAGTGTTGGGATTACAGGCGTGAGCCACTGTGCCCGGCTGGGAATTTATCAAAGTGGGGACTACTTAGACTCGGGGCTTCAAACCTGAGTTTAGCATAGTGCAGCTGGAAGCCAGGGCTACTCTTACAAACCCAAGTTCTGACTCCTTCCAGGGAAGCATCAGCTTAGGAAACTTGATCAGGAAAGTGTCACTGGTCTTTGAAAGAGACCTCTTTACCCTCCCCACCCCCACCCCTTCCCTCCACACTGCAAGCTGCATTCCAGCCACAATGCCCTTTTCTAAATCTATTTTCATTCATTTCCTATTCTGGTCTCTAGCCTTGATTCCAACCATTGCATGCATGGAGACAGCTCAGTGGCTTGTCAGATTGGTAAATAATGACACCTGGTGGATAAATGTTACATTCTAGAAGACTATTCTGGCCAGCCTAGGTCTGAAACACTAAAGGGACTTGGCCTGAGACAGGGCCATCCTCTTGCCTCCAGGCACTCTGCTTTTATTATTAAAAATAATCCCTTTGTTACTATAATAAAATTTAACAGGTAAAATTAGTGTGACTATGTAAAGATGGATACTCCATTGCTATGCGGATCTTAGGTTTCCTGGGCAGATGTCAAGAACCTTCCCAGAGGCAACTGAGCTCTGATGGTCTGACTTCTCCCAGCTCTAAGAGCGGTCCCAACAATACTGAGACAGCAGGCATTCACTTACTGGAGGTCTAAGAGAGGGATAAGAGGCAAAAGAGAGCAACTGAGCTATTTAGAAATACTTAGCACTTTTATTTTTTTGAAACAGGGTCTTGCTGCGTCGCTCAGGATGGAGTGCAGTGGCACAATCTTGGCTCACTACAACCTCCACCTTCCAGGTTCAAGTGATTCTTCTGCCTCCTGCCTCAGCCTCCCAAATTGCTGGGATTATAGGCATCCATCACCATGCCCAGGTAATTTTCGTATTTTTAGTAGAGATGGGGTTTCGCCATGTTGATCAGGATGGTCTCGAACTCCTGATCTCAGGTGATCCTCCTGCCTCGGCCTCCCAAAGTGCTGGGATTATATGCATAAACCACCACACCCAGCCAGCTTCCTTTTTGATTAAAGTGCTAAGTGTGTAGGGCCGGGTGCGGTGGCTCATGCCTGTAATCCCAACACTTTGGGAGGCCAAGGCAGGAGGATCACCCGAGGTCAAGAATTGGGAGACCAGCCTGACCAACATGGTGAAACCCATCTCTACTAAAAAATACAAAAATTAGCCAGGTATGGTGGTGCATGCCTGTAATCCCAGCTACTCGGGAAGCAGAAGAATCACTTGAACCTGGGAGGCGGAGGTTGCAGTGAGCCAAGGTTGTGTCACTACACTCCAGCCTGGGCCACAGGAGTGAAACTCCATCTCAAAAAAAAAAAAAAAAAGATGCTTTCTCCAAAATAGTTAACCTTTTTCAGTGGCAATATTTGACTAGTGGCAGAAAGATGGAGATACATTTTTAAAAAATTACTCATTAAAAAGAAAGTGTATGGTTAAAAAATAGAGGTAAATAGATACTTGTTTAGTGGGGAGGGCAGAGGCTAGAGGAAAGAAAATAAAAGATCTCAATCTTAAACCCAAATCCAGGCTCTGAATGGCATTAAAGCTTGGGACTTAGCTCCTGGGGTCTTCTCACAGGCAACCTCAAGAGGAGCTGGGCTCAGAGGAGAATCCAGTTTAGGACTGGGAGAAAAGTTAGGGCTAGGCAGGCAGGGTAGTGTACTGGTTAAAAGCTCAGCCTTGTGCGCCTGTAGTGCCAGCTACTCAGGAGGCTGAGGCAGGAGAATTGCTTGAACCCAGGAGGTGGAGATTGCAGCGAGCCAAGATTGCACTGCCACTGCACTCCAGCCTAGCGCCTGGTGACAGAGCAAAACTCTGTCTCAAAAAAAAAAAAAAAAACCTCAGCCTCTGGGCTGAAACAGGTCTTGGTTTAAGTTCTGGGATCTGCCCCTTAGTGTTTATGGGACTTTGGAGAAACTGCTTAACTTCCCTAAGCCTCATCTCTTATACAGGGATGATAATAGTACCTTCCTCCAATAAGGACATGCATGTAAAAGGGTTAGCGTGGGGGTCAATGTTCCACCACTCTCTACTCATTGCAGAGCAAGGGAAACTCCGCAGGAGTGGACCTGCCAGAGGTAACCCGGCAGGTGTGGACATAACTGGTCTCAGGTCTTGGGCACTCTGATGCTCAGGGTGAGAGGGGGCCAGTGGAAAGGGAGTTGGAATCAGAAAGACTTAGATACAAATCCCACTCAGCTGTGCCACTTACTAGTTGGGGCAGCGTGAGACTGTCTGATTTAAAAAGAAAAAAAAAGTCCATACCTCTCCTCTGTAAAGGCTGAGAAAATTAAATGATTTGATATAGTAAAGTGTGCAGGGTCAGTCCCAAGGCCTAATCTGATTCGCTTTTGCAAACAGCAGATGGATTGATATTCATGAAGACGCAGGGCCAGAAAGTCAGGAAAACTAGGTATAGGCAGTTCTGGTGATTTCTTTATTCTTTATAAACACCTGTTTCTACAGTACAACTCAGAGAATAAATAGAGGCACATGGCTATAACTTCCACCACAATCTGCTGTTGAGGAGACATTTAGTGTGAGGCTAGGGGGCAACAGGTGGGGGACGTATTTGTGTACTGGGGTAACGGGAGGCCTCCGTGATCAACTCTGCAGAGATCCCATCAGTAAGGTCTGATTGCGACCAGACGGTCAAGGCTCATGATAGAAGAGCTACAGTGAGCCAAATTCTCCTTTAGTTACCCACAGTCCTAGAGTAGGTCCGATTCTACCAAAACCCCAGGGGTTCAGGTGAGTCTGACTTATTGGTCCACTGGGAAGAAACTGTGTCAGCCCAAGCCATCCTTACGAATTCAGTTCTATCCTTTTCCCTGGAGTTAGTCACAAATACAAGTAATATGATTACTGTTTACATGAGTTTCTTTTTTGACTGTCCCAAAAAGCTATCCTGTTCCCCATCTAACGAAGGAGAGAGGCACACGTAGGGATTATCTGCTGTAACTTGGTGAAGGAAGACAGCCTGTCTTCCAAAGGGAGAAGGAAATAGCACTCTTACCGAATACTTCACAAGGGCAAAGGCAGGAATGAATATCAGTCCGATCAGACAAAGTGGAAGCCTGGAGCCATGATTCCAACCAGCATAAGGAGTAACATACGGAAAAGCTCTGCCAGCCAGGCATGGTGGCTCATGCCTGCAATTCCAGCACTTTGGCAGGCCCAGGCAGGAGGATCACTGGAGCCCAGGTGTTGGAGACGAGCTTGAGCAACATAGCAAGACCCTAGCTCAATTTTTTATAATAATAGAAAGAAAAGGTCTGGCCTTGACTTTCACAGGGCTGCCGTACTGAGCCACCCCTATCTTTTTCCTGTTTCTCCAGGGCAGCACAGAGCACTGGTCCTAAGCTGGAGCTAGAATCACCTGCCCCAAAAGCAGCAGAACGAAGAGATTCTGTATCACTTGGCAGAAAATGAAGCAGAAGGGTCACAGCAGGCTGCATTGGGTAACCTGAGGTCTTAGGAACAGAGTATCAACCAGTGAGAAGAGGCGGTTCCTCTGTCCTCCAGCACACAAGGGTCAGGGAAAGAGAGCACCACCAACGACTACTGCAGGCTCTGCTGGCCGGCATCCTCAGCACTTTTCTGTGGTCCAGTTCTGGACCGGCAGGTGACAGGGCACATATAAGGCCCTTGCTCCACTGTCATTGTCAACTTAGCTCTGGTTCATTTGCTCACCTCGAGTCAACAACGGGGGCACTGGCTTTTCCCAATACTTGTCAGCTGATACCCACTGCACTGTCAGGCGGTGAGATTTCTGGCTGACTTGGAGGCGCTCTGGGCCCGCTGAACGACTGCGGAACACTTCTCACGCCGCAGCAGTTTATTGTTCTCAAACAGACCTTCATTGCGGGGGATTCCATGAGAACCATCAGGGAAAGTCAGCAGGCCTTTGAGGAGGGCAGAGAAAATATGGGAGTGACAATGGCATTCATGTCTCAAAGACCAGCTTGATATGTCAAGGCTGAAGAAGAGAAAAACTCCCTGCTCTACTCAGGAGTACTCTATTGGTGAATTCAATGGATAGGGGTCAGGGCACGGCCACTATGGATTGCTGGACACCCACAGAATTAAAACTAAACAGGCATATTTCCACCCACATTATGCCCGCCTAAGTCACCCATCCTGCTGGGCTGCAACTTACCAAAACCATCTACTCTACCATTTTTAAATTCCCCCTCAAAGGTCATGTTGTCATGTCGAATGAAGACTCCGACGCCATTAAACTTGCCCTGGGCAAACTCCCCCTCATACCTGCAGAAACACCAAGAAGTTAGCCTTCAGTGGGAATTTAGCTGTCCAGATGAATGGAGTCAAGCAGCTGTTGATCTCTGTTATTTAATAATGCCAAAGAGCAAGCCAATTCCACCTGTCACATAGCTCCACCTACCCCACCTATTCCCAACCAGCAGAGAAGGATCAGAGAGTATGTATGACATGAAGCCCTGATCTCAAGGAAAGAAGATAGGATGTGATTGGGAGCGGGGTGGAAAGTCACTCACTTGGTTGACATATCAAACTTTAGGTCTACTTAAAAAATAACCAATAAGAGAACTACTTATTCCTCATCTGTGTACTGCAGGGAGTGGGACAAGCACAGGACTGACCAGATATTTACTAGTGTCCCATTTTTATGTCAGAGCCTCCCTTATTTAAGGTGAAGAAAGAAATGACCTCATACCTACCTTGAACCATCTGAGAAGGTCAATACCCCAAAGCCATTAAAGAGCCCATTCTCAAAATGACCCAGGTAGGTGCCACCGTCTGCAAACATCAGTTGACCAAAACCATGCCTGCGACCTGAACAAAGAAAAGGATAGATGTCAGGTTGGAAGGAGACAGCTTCAGGGTCTCTTCTTACTCTTTTAGCATCCCTTACTTGCCATCACCCTACTCACAAAGAAAACGAGAAGCAGTAAGGGCCAGGCACAGTGGCTCACACCTGTAATCCCAGCACTTTGGGAGGCAGAGGCAGGTGGATCACCTGAGGTCAGGAGTTTGAGACCAGCCTGGCCAACATGGTAAAACCCTGTCTCTACTAAAAATACAAAAATTAGCCAGGCATGGTGGCATGTGCTTGTAATCCCAGCTACTAGTGGGGGCTGAGGCAGGAGGATCGCTTGAACCTGGGAGGTGGAGGTTGCAGTGAGCAGAGAGAGTGCCACTGCACTCCAGCCTGGGCAATAGAGTGAGACTGTGTCTCAAAACAAAACAAAACAAAAAAACAAAAAGGAAAATAGAAAAGAAAACGAGAAGCAAATCTGGCTCCTGGGGCCTTCCCATCTTATCATTACAGATTTGAAGCAGGTCCCCCAAGTATGAATAACAGAGCACTTAACAATAGCTAACATTTATAGTGCCTTTACTATGCGCCAGCTTTTTTTTTTTTTTTTTTTTTGGAGACAGAGTCTCAATCTGTCACCCAGGCTGGAGCACAGTGGTGCAATTTTGGCTCACTACGACCTCTATCTTCTGCGTGTTCAAGTGATTCTTCTGCCTCAGCTTCCTGAGTAGCTGGGATTATAAAGTGTTGGATTACAGGCAAGAGTCACTGTGCCTGGCGTAAATTCTTGAGCCTTGAGAAATTGTACAGATGTGATGTGACCTTGCCTCCTTCAATCCCAAGCCTTTCTTCCTGGCTTTTAAATACCTGGTGGCCCCTTTAATGTGGCCTGTTAGAGGAGAGACTTCCTGAGGCTCTGCTGGGCGGGCTGTATCCGCCACGAGAACTCCCTTGAATTCTGTTTGAAAGGCATGATTAATCCCCCAACATCTTGCTCTGTTTTCTGGTCAGTGCAGAGAGTAAACACAGCCCTATTGATGTAATAAAACTCAAACCAGTGCTGCTAATCAGGCTGTTAGATTTGCCCAGTAGCTTTAAGGTGCTAATGGGGTACTGTTTTTTCTATTTTTTTTTCTCAACATAGAGAGAGGCAACATAGTTAGATGTTGAAGGCACTGAGTCAAGCTGCCTGCTGTGTTTACCTTCTTGTTCTACCACTTAGAGTTCTGTGATCTTGAGTAAGTTAGCTTCCCCTTGGCTCAATTTCCCCATCTGTTAAATGGGAATAATAATAGTATGTGCCTACCTCATAAAGTTGTCAGGAGTATTAAATAAGATGATAAACACAAACTGCTTAGAAGAGAGGCTGGCACAGGCCGGGCAGGGTGGCTCATGCCTGCAATCCCAGCACTTTGGGAGGCCGAGGCGGGCGGATCACCTGGGAGGTCAGGAGTTTGAGACCAGCCTGGCCAGCATGGTGAAACCCAGTCTCTACTGAAAATACAAAACTTAGCCGCATGTGGTGGCAGGTTCCTGTAATCTCAGCTACTCGGGAGGCTGAAGCACGAGAATCGCTTGAACCTGGGAGGCGGAGGTTGCAGTGAGCTGAGACTGCGCCACTGCACTCCAGCCTAGGTGACAGAGCGAGACCCCGTCTTGGAAAAATTAAAAAAGAAAGATATAACTCATTCCTGGAGGTTGAATTAACAATAGTATTTTCTAATTCCTTTATTTAATCCTAAAATAGAATAAAGGAAAGGCAGGCACTATATGGAATTAAATCCTGGAGTTGGAAATGAAGATCCATAAAGTTGGCTATATATCCTGATGTATTTGTCCTCCAGCAAGTGAAGTGTTCATCACTGGATACTCCCCAGGGGTCCTTCTCACCCTCCTTCCACTCGCCACGATATTCCTCCCCACTGGAGTAGGTGAAGGACCCTTTTGTCAGGGTCATGGTGACAGCTTACAGGATAAAAGAATGAAAACTGTAGGAAATAAGCAAAGGAGAACCAGTGTCATGGAATGGCTGGAGGAAAGACGGCAAAGCAATGTTGTAGATACAGTCTAACGTCTCGTAAGTGTTGGCTCCCTTAGGTGTGTTTAACAAAAATACCCACGTCTCCAACCACCACCAGCACCATCATCTCCACTTCTGCCCAAGTTCTCTTACCATCCTGCTTATCTTACAAGTTTTCAGCCAGTTCCTTTTTCTATGACCTGGGATGGAAATGGAGGATTAATCTATAAATACTTACTTGATAACTACTACGTGCTCTGTTGATGTATAAAGTACAGTATCTTCCCTTGACGAGTTTATAATCTAGGTAATAATACTAACAATTGAAACAGTGAATTATGCCAGAGATAATGTAATTAAGTGCCAACTTGGATGGCAGAGATTAACAAAGACACGAGACGGGCAGAATTTAAAACAAGCAGACAAGCAGTGGAGAAGGTAAAGAGCAGTTCCAGAATCAGACAACACAGGGAATGGGCCAGGTGCAGTGGCTCACGCCTGTAATCCCAACACTTTGGGAGGCTGAGGTGGGCGGATCACCTGAGGTCAGGAGTTTGAGACCAGCCTGGCCAATATGGTGAGACCCTGTCTCTACTAAAAATACAAAAATTAGCTGGGCATGGTGGCAAGAGCCTGTAATCCTGGCTACTTGGGAGGCTAAGGCAGAATTGCTTGAATCCAGGAAGCAGAGGTTGTGGTGAGCCAAGATAGCACTACTGTACTCCAGCCTGGGTGACAGAGCAATACTCTATTTCAAAAAAAAAAAAACAAAAGACTGGGTGCTGTGGCTCATGCTGGTAATCCCAGTACTTTGGGAGGCCAAGGCAGGTGGATCACTTGAGGTCAGGAGTTCAAGACCAACCTGGCCAACATGGTGAGACCCCATCTCTACTAAAAATACAAAAACTTAGCCGGGCATGGTGGTGCATGCCTGTAACTCCAGCTACTCAGGAGGCTGAGGCAAGAGAATTGCTTGAACCTGGGAGGCAAAGGTTGCAGTGAGCCGAGATAGCACCACTGCACTCCAGCCTGGGTGACAGAGCGGGATTCTGTCTCTAAAAAAGAAAAAAAAAAAGGAAAACACAGGAAATGAACACTCTAAGGCCCATGTAAACAGGAGATGTTCTATGGCAAAATAAGAAGCCTGGTCTCACTCCAGTTGAGGGTTTATTTGGGGAGTAATAGGTCTTCGTAGGTACATGAAGCCACAATCTTAAATTTGAAGAGAGGCCTGGCGCAGTAACTCATACCTGGAATCCCAGCACTTTGGGAGGCTGAGGTAGGAGGATCACTTGAGTCCAGGAGTTCAAGACTAGCCTGGGCAGCATAGCAAGACCTCATGTCAAAAATGTAAAACTAAAAAATAAAAAATAGGCGGGGCGCAAAATGGCTCACGCCTGTAATCCCAGCACTTTGGGAGGTTGAGGCTGGCGGATCACGAGGTCAGGAGTTTGAGACCAGCCTGGCCAACATGGTGAAACCCCGTCTCTATTAAAAATGCAAAAATTAGCCAGGTGTGGTAGCAGCCACCTGTAATCCCAGCTACTTGGGAGCCTGAGGCAGGAGAATTGCTTAAACCCGGGAGCCGGAGGTTGCAGTGAGCTGAGATCACGCTACTGCACTCCAGCCTGGGTCACAGAGCAAGACTCCGTCTTGAAAATAAATAAATAAATAAATAATAAATTTGAAAAGAACCTGACAGATTTAGCCCAACCTCTCATTTTACAGGAGAAATAGAAGCCCAGAGAGGTTGTAAAGTTTGTTGGCAGCCTCCCCTGACTATACTAGTCCTTTTTTCCTGTACAGCGCAGCCTCTGCTTTTAGGTCAGGCTAACTTAAAGAGACCTTTGAAAGATGGGTGTAAGAGTTTACAGCACACAAGGGAGGAAAAGAGGCCACCTCTGGGGGTTTGTGAACCAGGATGTAAGATGATGCAGGCAGTGTATAGGGAAAATGAATGTGGTAGCATGAAGTGAGATAGATTGGAGCAGCAAGTCTATAGTCAGAAAAGCTTGAAAGGAAGGGAAATATGACAATGCAGCAGATTGTAAAAATGGGCGCAGATATTCTCCCTCCGTTCGTGAGCCTGCAATGTGACAAGGCAGATCCTCCCATTAAGAGGCAGAGTTGTCCAGGTGTGGTGGCTCATGCCTATAATCCCAGCACTCTGGGAGGCTGAGGCACGTGGATCACCTGAGGTCAGGCCTTTGAGACCAGCCTGGCCAGCATGGTGAAACCCTGTCTCTACTAAAAATATAAAATTTAGCTGGGCTTGGTGGTGGGCGCCTGTAATCTTAGCTGAACTCGGGAGGCTGAAGCAAGAGAATCGCTGGGACCCAGGAGGCAGAGGTTGCAGCGAACCGAGATTGTGCTATTGCACTCCATCCTGGGCGACAAGAGCAAAACTCCATCTCAAAAAAAAAAATTAGCTGGGCGTGGTGGTGGGCTACTATAGTAGCTATATTCCCAGCCACTCAGCAGGCTGAGGCAGAAGAATGGCTTAAACCCGGGAGGCAGGGGTTGCAGTGAGTTGAGATTGCACCACCGCAATCCAGCTAGATGTGGTAGTATGTGCCTGTAGTCCCAGCTACTCAGGAGACTGAGGTGGCAGGATCCCGTGAATTCAGGAGTTTGAGGTTACAGTGAGCTATGATTGTGCCAGTGTACTCTAGCCTGGGTGACAGAGCAAGACCCTGTCTCTGAAAAATAAGTAAGTAAATAAAAGATGAAAGGGTGAATGAAAAGACCTAGGGAATTAAAAAAGAAATAGGGTTTGTATTTTTTAGTATATCAAATGACATACTATTTGCCTGTGTTTACATTTAATGATTTTTAGGGTACATTAATTCTCTTTTTCTTTTTTTCTTTTTAAAGATGGGGTTTCACCATGATGGCCAGGCTGGTCTTGAACTCCTGACCTCAGGTGATCCACCCACCTCAGCCTCCCAAAGTGTTAGGATTACAGGCGTGAGCCACCGCGCCTGGCTTTTTTTTTTTTGAGACAGAGTCTCCCTCTGTTGCCCAGGCTGGAGTATAGTGGGGTGATCTCAGCTCACTGCAACCTCTGCCTCCTGGGTTCAAGCGATCCTTTCACCTCAGCCTACCAAAGTGCTGGAATTACAGGTGTGAGCCACCATGCCCGGCATGAGCATCAGTGTTTTTAAAATATATTATCTAATTTCATCTCACAACAACTTTTTGAGGTATTATTATTTCTACTTTAGACATGAGGAAACTAAGGTGCAGAGAGGATAAGCAAATTAACTAAGGTCATACATTAACATGTGTGAACTAACATGTAAAAGTTAGAATCAGAGCTCTGGCAGCTGGCCTTGCTGGCACAAGTTCTTATGCTAACTTATACCATCCTATCCTACCTGGCCTCCCAGGATAACATGGTGGTGTTGTAGACTCTGAGCATAGAAGGGCTTGAGTTCAAATCCGAGTTCACTGTGTAACTATGGGCAAGGTATTTCAGCATCTCTACATCTCAGTCTCCTCATCTGTAAAGTGGAGATAACATATGTATTTCACAGAATTGTCAGGTGGACTAAATTAAATATCTGAGAGTCAGAAAAGAAAGATAAAGGAAAAAGAATGGCACACATGTAAGTACCTAGAACGCTGCCAGGGCCTGCCCACTGAATGTTAGTTTCTTTTCCTCTTTCAAAGTTTTATACTTAAACTCACACATTTACTTACTGTAATGAAAACTTCTATACATCTTTCCTCAGTAAAAAATGCTACCAATGTAATTCAAACAACACTTGGAAAAAGAAAATCTCAGCAATTTTGATTAAAGAGCTGAATACTAAGGAGAGGGAAAACAAACTATAGTTGCCACCATTCACTCTGTATGAACATCCTACAGGATATTTTTATTTTGGCCTTATGTCATAATGATTTTTTTTTTAAGGAGACAGTGTCTTGCTCTGTTGCCCATGCTGGTGTGCAATGGCATGATCATAACTCACTGTGACCCCAAACTTGTGGGCTCGAGCAATCCTCCTGCCTCAGTCTCCTGAGTAGCTAGGATTACAGACACACACAGCCATGCCCGACTAATTAATTTTTTTGTAGAGATGGTGTCCCACTATGTTGCCCAGGCTGATCCCAAACTCCTGGCCTTAAGCAATCTCTGGCCTTGGCCTCCCAAAGTGCTAGGATTATGGGCATGAGCCACCACACCCAGCCTCATAATGACTTTTTTTTTTAAGAGAACAAGTTGGGTGGGCACAGTGGCTCATGCTTGTAATCCCAGCACTTTGGGAGGCTGAGACAGGTGGATCAACTGAGTTCAGGAGTTCAAGACCAGCCTGGCCAACATGGTGAAACCCATCTCTACTAAAAGTACAAAAATTAACTGGGCATGGTGAAGAGTGCCTATAATCCCAGCTACTCGGGAGGCTGAAGCAGGAGAATCGCTTGAGTCCGGGAGGCAGAGGTTGCAGTGAGCTGAGATAGTGCCATTGCACTCCAGTCCGGGCAGCAGAGGGGAACTCTGTCCGTTTCCAAAAAAAAAAAAAAAGAGAGAGAGAGAGAGAACAAGCATCAGAACATTTTTCTTTTTTTTTGAGACAGAGTCTCGCTCTTTTGAGATAGAGTCTTGCTCTGTCACCCAGGTTGGAGAGCAGTGGCATGATCTCAGCTCACTGCAACCTCTGCCTCCAGGGTTCAATAGATTTTCCTGCCTTAGCCTCCCAAGTGAGATTACGGTTATATACCACCACACCTGGCTAATTTTTGTATTTTTTTAGTAGAGACAGGGTTTCACCATGTTGGCCAGGCTGGTCTCGAACTCCTGACCTCAGGTGATCCACCCACCTCGGCCTCTCAAAGTGCTGGAATTACAGGTGTGAGCCACCGTGCCTGGGCTTTTTATTTTTTTTTTTAAGACAGAGTTTTGTTCCTGTGGCCCAGGCTGGAGTGTAATGGTGAATGGTTCGGTCTTGGCTACTGCAACCTCTGCCTCCTGGGTTCAAGTGATTCTCCTGCCCCAGCCTCCCGAGTAGTTGGGATTACAGGTGCCTGCCACCACTCCCTGCTAATTTTTGTATTTTCAGTAGAGACGGGGTTTCACCATGTTAGCCACGCTGGTCACGAACTCCTGACCTCAGTTGATCCTCCTGCCTTGGCCTCCCAAAGTGCTGGGACCACAGGCATGAGTCACTGTGCCCGGGTGATTTTTTTGTTTGTTTGTTTAATGGAGACTGGTGCTGGTGACTTTGCTGGGTAGCTTCAGCAGAGGGACCTGAACACCTTTTTTTCTTTTTCTTTTTTCTGTTTTTTTTTTGAGACACTCTCACTCTGTCACCCAGGTTGAAGTGCAGTGGCTCGATCTCAGTTCACTGCAACCTTTGCCTCCTGGGTGCAAGCAATTCTCGTGCTTCAGCCTCCTGAGCAGCTGAGCTTACAGGCACCTGCCACCATATCTGGCTACTTTTTGTATTTTTAGTAGAGACAGGGTTTCACCATGTTGGCCAGGCTGGTCTCGAACTCCTGGCCTCATGTAATCTGCCCACCTCAGCCTCCCAAAGTGCTGGATTATAGGCATGAGCCACCATGCCCAGCCAGAATATAATGATTTTTGATACAGATACCGACAGCCCAGAAATGGTCTGATGTGAAAATAGCTAGGCCTGACCAGAGCAGGGCTCAGCGACATCTTCTACACCTTGGCTCTGTCTCAAGTTTCATCCCAGCCATGAGGACAGATGAGTTCTAAGAATCCCTGTGTTCTTGCCCAAATAAGAGAAACGATTCATTTCTTGCCTAAATGAAGGCCAACCTGTGGAGACTCTTCTAGAGATGTTTGGGGGCCACTCCCATAGGACTTTTTCCCTTTTTCAGTTATCAGTTGAGAATTCCATTTCCAATATCTCTCACACAGAAGATATCCAAGGCAAGGACCACTATCTTCCTGTAGTAAACTGCCTGCAAACCTCTGGGAGCTATTTTCTGAGAGATAGTGCTGATACTTGCTGTGTCATCTCTGTCCTATCAATGTCTCAGAAGGTCAGCATCCAATTTCAGGCTCACAAACCTCTTATCACTGGCCCAGCATCAGAGTATGCTGGGTTAGAGGCCAACAAGACTCCATTGCAAATACAACATTAATGAGAGTATGAGAAGCAGTTTTCCATCAGAACAGAAGAAAATTCTTTCCAGTACAGATGGGCATTTTGATCAGGCTATCTTCAGCTCTTCCCAGAACTAAGTCACAGTACTAAAAGTCAGCTTATGGTTGAAATTTCATTCCTTCAAAACGGAATAGAAGCTGAAGGGCTGTATCTTCCACTAAATCTTATAATTAAACAACAATTCCAAAACCTAAACACAAAATTACTATTTATACAGAAAGATTATAGGAGCATTTCCTTTGGATGTTTGGCAGCAGTTAACTTGTTTTCACTCAAAATTTGGAAGGAGTTATTGCAGTGGGATTTGAGGAGTCATATTGACTACACAGGAGTCAGGAAAAGCACTGCCTTGTATTTATTTACTTTTACTCAAGGCTACAGGAAACTTCCAAAGAGTGGCATCCTATACCTTATTCCAGAAGGACCACTAGAAGATTACTGAAAGAAGGGAGTGTTTCTCCAGTTTGAGTTATTTATGGACAAAGTACTAGTTCTCAAGTTGTACACCTACCCACCCCCACCCCGCTTTTTTTTTTTGAGACAGAGTCTCACTGTGTTGCCCAGGCTGGAGTGTAATGGCATGATCTTGGCTCACTGCAATCTCCACCTCCCAGGCTCGAGAGATTTTCATGCCTCAGCATCCTGAGCCTCCTGAGTAGCTGGGATTACAGGTGTGCCAGCATGCCCAGCTAATTTTTATATTTTTAGTAGAGATGGGGTTTCACCATGTTGGTCACACTGGTCTCAAACTTTTGGCCTCAAGTGATCTGCCTGCCTTGGCCTCCCAAAGTGCTGAGATTACAGGCATGAGCCACCGTGCCTAGCCCCTAACCACTTTTTTAGTATGCTGTTAGCTCTTGGGGATTATATCCTAAGTATTTTAGGGAAGCCAATGAGACCGGAAAGGTTACCTTTTTATTGCCAAATGTGGCAGACTGTATTTCCAAAATGTTTACAATAGCATCTTCTGTCTTACATGTTTGTCTACAATTTGACCTGGCTGCTGACCCATTAAAAGGTGAAATCTACCTCCCCTCCCTTGAATCTGAGTAGGCTCGTGACTGCTTGGACCAATGGAACACAACAAAAATGTGTTCTGAGGTTAGGTCATAAAAGGTGAAGCAACTTCCATCTTGCTCACCAATATACTCACACTTGGAGACCTGAGCCACCACATAAAAAGCCTGACTACCCAGAGGCTAACACTGAAAGCCAAGCCACACAGAACAGCCATATATTGGTGCTTCAGTTGGCTGTCCTTACCTTTAAATCATCCTATCCCAGGTACCAGGCATCAGTGAAGGAGCCTTCAGATGATTCCAGCCCTTAGCCATTGAGCCTGCATTCCATCCCGTATCAGGGAGCAGAGAGAGGCCTCCCATGACACCGGGTCCAAATTCCTGACCCACAGAATCCGTGAGCATCATGTGGTTTTTTTAAGCTGCTAAATTCTGGGGTACTTTGTTATATGGCAATAATAACCGGAATACCATGTTTCAACCTAACCCTGCCACCATCCTCTCCCATTCGCTTTCAGCAGTACATAGTACAAACTTTCATTCCATTTTGATTTAGGGACATATAGCAAATTCCCTTAGGCAGATGCTTGCCAAATGATGTCCATTGCCAAGACCACAATCAGAAGTGCTAATGAAAGGGAACACATGTAGAATCCATGGGTCTCAGGCCATGGTTGAATATATTTGGCTAGAAACTGTAACACGTGCCCAAATAGTTGATATTGTTGCTATTTGGGACATTGTCTGGATTTTAATTTATGACTTTTATAATTAACCATGCTAATAAATAGCTGTACAGCTACTAACCCAAAAAAGAATTTCACCAATAACCATGGTCATTGAGACAAATCTGGTTTAACAAAATATAGCCAGTGCTGATGAAGATGGAAAGCCTAATACTTTTTTTTTTTTTTTTTTTTGAGACAGAGTCTGGCTCTGTCATTAAAGCTGGAGTGCAGTGGCATCATCTCAGCTCATTGCAACCTCTGCCTCCTGGGCTCAAGCCATCCTCCCACCTTTAGCCTCCTGAGTAGCTGGGACTACAGAAACATGCCACTACACGCAGCTTATATTTGCATTTTTTTGTAGAGACGGGGTTTCACCATGTTGCCCAGGCTGGTCTTCAACTCCTGGGCTCAAGTGATCTGCCCACCTCAGCCTTTTAAAGTGCTAAGATTACAGGTGTGAGCCACCGTGCCTGGCCCAGTACTTTAATAAGGGATGCAAATCAGTATTTGTATCAGTTAACCAAATCATCTTTTTAAGGAGAATATACGGCTTAGGGGTTTAGGCTCCAGATATATACATGGAATCCAGTCACAAGCCAAGATGATTCATACTTCTAAACAGACACCCACCCTTTCTGCACTCCTGACAGATGGGTGGCAAAAGATCAGTCCAAACATTTACATAAAAGAAAATTAGTATTCCGTCCCTGTAAACCAATACACTATTAGTCTGCACTATAGACCACATTCTTGCTATCTTTATTTTCTTCTGCCCCAGACCTTTCTTTTTTTATTTTCTTATTTCCAAACAGAACTTTGAGACAGTAGTGAGAATTTGTTTCCATTCTTTTTATCTTTTTCTAATTTTAAGAAATCAACTTATTAAAGAACACTTTGTATTCACAGTAACTGTGTCCAATTTAAGAGGATTTAAAAGAAAAAAAATAGCATAAAGAGGAACAGGGCCAGGCATGGTGGCTCACTCATGTAATCCCAGAACTTTGGGAGGCTGAGGCAAGAGGATTGCTTGAGCCC
Source organism: Cacajao melanocephalus (assembly GCA_963573385.1). Lineage (NCBI taxonomy): Eukaryota > Metazoa > Chordata > Mammalia > Primates > Pitheciidae > Cacajao > Cacajao melanocephalus. The sequence continues at coordinate 35,778 of CAUYLG010071901.1, forward strand.
AGGAGTTCAATACCAACCTGGGAAATGTAGTGAGACCTCATCTCTACAAAAAAAAAAAAAAAAAAAAAATACAAAAATTAGCCAGATGTGGTGGTGCATGCCTGTAGTCCCAGCTACTCAGGAGGCTCAGGTGGGAGGACTGCTTGAGCCCAGAATTTGAGGCTGTGGTGAGCAGTGACAGCACCACACCTGCACTCTAGCCTGGGCAACAGAGCCAGACCTTGTCTCAAAAAAAAAAAAAAAAAAAAAAAGATTGAGGCAGTGGGGTGGAGGAGATCCAGTTAGAGAATATTGTTTGGAGGCAGCCACCCTAACTACCCACATATACCTTCACACTGTCCCCACATAACCATCCTTCCCAGGGTACAATAGTCTTGTCAAATTACTTCAGTAATAAAGAAAGCAGTTTATAGGCCTTTAGAATCTTAAAGAGGAGAAAATGGAGGCTTTGATAAACAAAAATTAGCCTTGTTAGGAACCTCGAACAAAATGTCAAATATTCTATTTATTTATTTATTTTGAGACGGAGTCTTGCTCTGTCACCAGGCTGGAGTGCACCGATCTGGGCTCACTGCAACCTGCGCCAATTGGGTTCAAGCGATTCCCCTGCCTCAGCCTCCGGAGTAGCTGGGACTACAGGTGCGCCACCATGCCCGGCTAATTTTTTTTATGTTAGTAGAGACGGGGTTTCACCATGACCAGGATGGTCTCAATCTCTTGACCTCACCCCGCCTGGTGCAATCTTGGCTCACGGCAATCTCCGCCTCCTGGGTTCAAGCGATTCTCCTGCCTCAGCCTCCCAGGAAGCTGGGGATTACAGGCATGCGCCACCACGCCCGGCTAATTTTGTATTTTTAGTGGAGACAGTTCTCCATGTTGGTCAGGCTGGTCTCGAACTCCTGAGCTTAGATGATCCGCCCACCTCGGCCTCCCAAAGTGCTGGGATTACAGGCTAAATATTCTTTTTTAAGTGTTTTAAAATGAGCTCGAAATAACTGTTTTTTATTATAAGTCTAACCTCCTCTTTTCCCATGTGAAAAGTAAACAAATGTATATCGTTGCTAATTGAAGAAAATGAGAAGAAAATACTGGCAACAAAAAGAATGTTTAAAAAAAAAAAAAAAAGGCGATGATGACCTGCGGGTGATTGGGACTAGGGAGCAACACTGCCAGAATCCTATCCTATTTCAGGGGAAAAGGAAAGCCTGGGCTGGGTTCCGATACAGCAGTTATTCCTGCTGGTACCTCAGCAGTTCAGAGATGCTAGACTGCAGGGATACCACCCATCAACGAATCAAAACATCCCATTCCCCAGGCTTCCATATGTAGGAGTTCTCTCCACCAGTGCGATAAAGGCGGGCCCTGGGAAAACAAAGCCCTAGACCACAACAAGGCAACACCTTCTCGCACTCCATTTTCGCGTTCCAGCCCAGCTCCCTTCCGCTACCTGGGCCCGCTCTCCCTCCCGGCACGGTCTAACGCTCACACGGGTCTGCCATTCCCCCTGACGCAGCCCCGCAGCCCCTGCTCGCCAACCCGAATGCCGTGGACTCTCCTGGGCCTCGACCCCCGCGGTGGAGACTAAAGGATCCAGGTTTGTGACCCACACAGGCAGCCGCCCTCGGGTCAGTGTATCCGAGATGGAGCCGCGCCCCCCAGCCGGGTCATCTCGTGCTGGTTCCTCAGCGCCCACCTGGCCGATTACCATCTTTCTCGGTCCCCGCCCTCCCGCGCCTGCAGCCAACCTGGGGCCAGCCTTTCGGGATGACCGTCACGCCTCGACGCCGGGCTCCAGCGCCTCGGACTTTTCCTCTGATGGGCTCCCGGCTGCCACCTTGCTCTCTGCCACCTCCACCAGCGCTTGCCCCACTTGACGCCGCCATCCCTGCCACCGCACTGGGCACAATCCCCGCTGCCCATTGGCTGTTACCTAGGCAACCCCGAGCAACGCCACACTCCATTGGCTCAGCCCGTCTCCGCGCCATCTTTGTGAGGGGCGGAGTGTTTGCGAGTCAGGGCTGACTTTGTGAAAGAGGGATGGTCCCACCTCTGCAACGCAAATAAAGACAGAGAATCCAGGTCTGGCCTACCAGAGGCCGTCTAGTTGAAATGGCAACCCCAGAGAAAACCAAACCTGCGCCCGAAGCAACAGTGACCATCAACGCGAACGGCTCTGATCCTGCTCCAGTCTCCACTGCTGTCAAGGGCCCCGCCGCGGAGTTTGAGGCAGATTCTAAAAGCAGCTTTGTAAATTGTAACGCGCTGGACAGAACAGCCTCCAATAACTCTGTGCTACGCATTGTGATATCGAGACACTTTTGCATTCATTATAGGAATTTGTGCTGTCCTTGTCATTACCTAGATCCTTGGTGTTTAAAGTATAGTACCTGGCCAGGCACGGTGGCTCACATCTGTAATCCTAGCACTTTGGGAGGCCGAGGCAGGAGGATCGCTTGAGCCCAGGAGTTCCAGATCAGCCTGGGGAATACAGGAGACTCCGTATCTACAGAAAAAAAAATTACCCAGCCTGGTGGTGGGTGCCTGTAGTCCCAGCTACTCAGGAGTCTGAGGTGGGAGGATCCTTTGAGCCCAGGAGGATGAGGCTGCAGTAAGCCATGATCCTGCCACTGTACCCCAGCCTGGGCAACCTAGCAGTCTCAAATAAATAAATACATAAATTGCAAACCAAAAAGTATCTGATACGGGTTTCAATCAATTTAGAAGTTTATTTTGCCAATGTTAAGGATGTGCCAGTGACACAGCCTTAGAAGGTCCTAAGAACGTGTGTCCAAAATAGTCGGGCTACTGCTTGGTTTTATACATTTTAGAGAGATATAAAACATCAATCAATACATGTAAAATGTACATTGGCTTGGTCCTGAAAGGGCTTGGGAATGGCAGGTTCCAGGTTGTACGTGGATTCAAAGATGTCCTGATTGGCAATTGGTTGAAAGAGAAAGACCTGGAACCCATAGAAGGGAATGTCTGGATAAAATTAAGGAGGTTGTTACTAAGATATGCGCACACACACACGCACGCACACACGCAGTTGTGGAAACCACAAGGAGTTGTGGAAACCAAGGTTTTTATTATGCAAAGAAGCCTCCAGGTAGCAGGCTTCAGAGAGCATAGAATGTAAATGTTTCTTTGTTTTTTGTTTTGTTTTTGAGACAGGGTCTCCCTCTGTCACCCAGTCTGGAGTGCAGTAGCTGGATCAGGGCTTACTGCAGCCTTGACCTCCCAGGCTTAAACAATCCTCCCACCTCAGCCTAAGTAGCTGAGACTATGTTCATTCCACTATTCCTGGCTTATTTTTGTATTTTTTATAGAGATGATGTTTCATCATGTTGCCCAGGCTGGTACTGAACTCCTGGGCTCAAGTGATCCTCTCACCTCTGCCTCCCAAAGTGCTGGGATTACAGGCATGAGCCACCACAGCTGGCCAGTGTTTTTTATCAAATTTAAAAAGGTATCAGACTCTTAGTTCTCCCCTGGGTCAGGAAAAAGACCTGGAAAAGTAAGGGGATTTTCTACAGAATGTAGATTTCCACCGCAAAAGACACCTTTGCCTGCTATCATGACAGATGGGGCCTGCTATCTGTCAATGTTGGTATTATTGCTATAAAAAGTCTGCTATGTCAACCTTAAGGTCTCTGCTTTAATGTTAAATGCTGGTCCTGAGTTCCAAAAGGAGAATATAATGAAGCATGTCTGACTCCCACTTCTTATCATGGCCTCAACTAGTTTTTCAGGTTAATTTAGGAATGCCCTTGGGCTGAGAAGAAGAGCCCATTCATTTGGTTGGGGGCTTAGAATTTTATTTTTGGTTTGCAAAATAAATAAATACATACATAAAATATAGTGCCAAGATTGGAGCAAATCCTCCCAAATACCGTACACATCAATCTGTGTATCCATATGTTTACTTCTTAAACAACGTGAGTGCAGCATGATGCTAGGTTCTTTCAGGCTTGAAAAGCTGTGATTGCTATGCTTATGGCATTTATAATTAGCTGAATATGGTGGCAAGTGCCTGTGGTCCTACCTACTCAGGAGGCTAAGGCAGGAGAATTGCTTGAGCCAGGGAGGTCAGGCTACAGTGAGCCATGATTGCACTACTGCACTCAGCCTGGTTAACAGAGAGGCTGTCTCAAAATCATACATACATACATAAAAAATGTAGTTTCTTGGCCAGGGGAATGACATACTAAAAGCAATATTTTATGAAAATTAATCTGGCAGTGACACTCAGAGACGATCAGTGAGATATTGGAAGTAGAGTAACAAACTCAGAAGTTATTGCAATAGTGCAACTAAGACATCCTGAAAGTTTCATGTGGCATCAGTGGAGATGAAAGAAAGGGGGGGAATATGAGACATATTTCACAGAGATATTTAATAAGAATCAAGATAGTGTTAAAAGCATGGAAACAGTCTGCCTGGATTTGGATCCAGCTCTGCAATTTACCAGCTGAATGACCACAGGCACATTACCTTTACCTCCCTGGGCCTCAGTTTCCAACATTACAGGAGACTGTAAAGCTGGTTCCATGAGTTAATCCATGTAATATACTTAAAACAATGTTTGCCATATATTTAGCATTTGGTAAATGCTAGCTCTTCACATGTCTTAGGGGATGTACTGACACTCTTTTCCACAAAAGGAAAATCAAGTTCTAAGAGGGAGATACAAAAATAGATTCCGATTTTTTTTTTTTTTTTTGAGATGGAGTCTCACTCTGTCACCCAGGCTGGAGTATAGTGGTGAGATCTCGCCTCACTGCAACCTTCGCCTCCCAGGTTCAAGTGATTCTCCTGCCTCAGCCTCCTGAGTAGCTGGGATTACAGGCATGTGCCACCGCGCCTGGCTAATTTTTGTATTTTTAGTAGAGACAGGGTTTTACCATGTTGGCCAGGCTGGTCTTGAACTCCTGACCTCAGGTGATCCGCCTACCTCGGCCTCCCAAAGTGCTGGGATTACAGATGTAAGCCACCACGCCCTGACTGAAAAAAAATTTTTTTAAACAAAAGACTCTGAGGGGTGCTATAGAGAAAACAGTTAGAATTCCAGGGAGAACTCTAAATCTGGGATCTTTCCTTTATCATAATTTGAAGCTTATGGGCTAAATGGGAAGAATGATATCAAAAGATTATCTATATGGCTAGGGACCCTGGGACAGGGCATGGCTTGATTATTTGATGTTTAGAAAGGAAAAGGAACGCTGCATGTCTTATAACTGAAAGGAGCAATTTAACCATCTGTATGGACGTTTGTCTAGAGTGATTTATTTGACCAAAAAGTTTAAGACATTTCCATGCATATAATTAGACAATAGTGCTTTCAATTTGGTACTTCTAGTTAGCCAAGGCAGTAATTTGATTCAAGAAAGAATGATTATGAAATATTGGTGACTATGTGGCCGGTCATCATTTGTGAAAACCCATACCTCTAGTCTGCTGGTGACTTTAAGCATGAAAACAAAAACAACATCAACAATAGCGTCAGCAGTGATTTTTTTCAAAAAGCTACCATATGTTGAGTATTCTTTATGTACAAAACACTATGCTAAGTGCTTTATTTTTATTTTTATCCCATTAGAGAGTCTTGCTTTATATGCTAAGTGCTTTACATAACATTATATTGATTCTTGGTTCAGTAATCATGGGGATGATTATTCCCATTTAATAGAAAAAAGAACTGAGGCTTAGAGAGGTTATGTAACTTGTCTAATACAACTGATCATCATAGAGACTGGATTCAAACTGAAATGTCTCTGATTTCCAAGCCCATGCATCTAACCATGACATTCTACACTTTTGAAGGTAGTATTTGTAAACATTGTTTTTTTTTTTGAGATGGAGTCTTGTTCTGTTGCCCAGGCTGCAGTGCAGGAGATTGATCACAGCAATCTCTGCCGCCCCGGTTAAGTGATTCTCCTGCCTCAGCCTCCCGAGTAGCTGGGATCACAGGCGTGTGCCACCACGCCCAGCTAATTATTATTTTTGTATTTTTAGTAGAGACAGGTTTTTACCATGTTGGCCAGGCTGGTCTTGAACTCCTGACCTCAGGAGATGCACCTGCCTTGGCCTCCCAGAGTGCTAGGATTACAGGCATGAGTCACTGTCCAGCTTGTTTGTATGAATTTTAACTGAAACAGTGTTTTATGGATTTATTTTTATTTTTATTTATTATTTTTTGAGATGGAGTTTCGCTCTTTTTGCCCAGGCTGGAGAGCAATGGTGCAATCTCAGGTCACTGCAACCTCCACCTCCAAGGTTCAAGGTTTATTCTCCTGCCTCAGCCTCCCAAGTAGTTGGGGTTACAGGCATGTGTCACCACACCCGGCTAATTTTTGTGTTTTTAGTAGAGACGGGGTTTTACTATGTAACGCAGGCTGGTCTCATTCTGTTCTACTTTCCAGGCCCTTGGTAACCCAGCTTAACTCTGCTTCCCCTTGAATTAAGCAGGTTGCTCTCTGTTCCCTACATGCTCTAGCCTTCCTCTTTTCCTCAGGTAACTCCTGCTTAGTGTACCATTTTTTCCTTCTCTCCCTTTTTTCCAGCAATCTAATTACACTCTTTCTTTAAGACTCAGCTCATAGCACATGACCCACTTAAAGCCATTGCTTGATCCTTGAGCATTCTGGTTGAAAAAAAAAAAGAAAAAAAAAAAAGAAAGCCTTTGCTGAACCTGCAGCCTGCCTCAATTAATTGGGGAACTGTTACGGAGTTTTGAGCTCATTTTGTTGGCTTTTTTTCTTCTACTGCCTCAGAAAGCCACATGCCTTCAGCTTGAGGGCAGGGACTTTATCTTCCTTCCCTGTCTCATGAATAATAATGTACTAAGCACCTGTGTAGACAGTGAGATTTTACAGTGTGAATAAAAGTGATGAACTCTTACCTCATGGTAAGAACTTTTTAGGCTCATGGGACCATATTTTCCTCAATTAACAAATAAGCATTGAGCAGTTGGGCCAGGCACAGTGTAAGCTATTGATTGGCTATGCGTTATTCTTTGTATTACAAGTTTATATCACAGGAACTTAAGGACAATGGGTGAGGTAGAGAAGAACAAATTTTTTTTTTCTTTTAAATATAAAGAGGGTGTTTCACCATGTTGGTCAGGCTGGTCTTGAACTCCCAACCTCAGATGATCCGCCCACCTTGGCCTCCAAAGTGTTTGGATTACAGGCGTGAGCCACCACACCTGGCCGGAACAAAATGTTTTAACAATTGCCCCCAGGTTTTCCAGGAACTCCATAAAATAATTTGATTTTTAAAAAAATAGATGGAGTCTTACTATGTTGCCCAGGCTGGCCTTGAATTCCTATAAGGTTGAGAAGGAAAGAGAGCTTAGAGCAGTCTGAGCCCTGTGTGAGGTATGCACAGTTTATTGGCTCAAAGACATGAGTATGGGACTTCAGTCATGCCTTCCACACCTATATCCTGGGACAATGGTCTTTTGCTTTAAATTTTTTTTTTTTTTTGGTGGCACAATGGGTGGTTCACACCTGTAATACCCCAGCACTTTGTGAGACTGAGGCAGTAGTATCGCCTGAGGCCAGAAGTTCAAGACCAGCTTGGGCAACATAGAAATACAGTATTTCTAAAATAATAATTTAAAAAGAAATCTTCAGGAATTCCTAGGAAAACCTGGAGGCAATTGTTAAGACATTTTATCCTGGCTAGCTACTTCACTCATTACCTTCAAGTTCCTGTAAACTTGAAGTGTAACATGACACTGTTACATCTACACGGGAAGTGTGTTAGGGCAACTGAGATACCAATTTGGGATACAAAGTACAATGTATAGCCAATCTATAATTTGTTATTTTAATGTATATTCTTGGTTAACAAATTAGGAACTGCCTCTTTTCCTTTAAAAACCTACTTCAGTGGCTCACACCTGTAATCCCAGCACTTTGGGAGGCCGAGGCGGGCAGATCACCTGAAGTCAGGAGTTTGAGATCAGCCCGGACAAAATGGTGAAACACCATCTCTACTAAAAATACAACAAAATTTGCGGGTGTGATTGCAGGCGCCTGTAATCCCAGCTACTCGAGAGGCTGAGGCAGGAGAATCGCTTGAACCCAGGGAGTGGAGGTTGCAGAGAACCGAGATCGCGCCACTGCATTCCAGCCTTAGCAACAGAGCCAGACTTCCGTCTCAAATAAATAAATAAAAATTAAAAAATAAAAACCTACTTGTAACTGTTGCTACTCTGAGTGCATATTCAAGGCAACTTGAATCTACGACACCGGCTTGCAATCCTTAAGCTTGGCCCAAATATACCCTCTATTTATATTATTTGCCATAGCTTCTGCCTTTTAGGTCGACAAGGGCTGGGATTTTTAAAAACCTTTCATCGGGCCGGGTGCTGTGGTGGTTCATGCCTGTAATCCCAGCACTTTGGGAGGCCGAGGCGGGCGGATCACGAGCTCAGGAGTTCCAGACCAGCCTCGCCAGTATGGTGAAACTCCGTCTCTACTAAAAATACAAAAATTAGTCGGGCGTGGTGGAGCGCGCCCATAGTCCCAGCCACTAGGGAGGCTGAGGCAGAAGAATCGCTTGAACCGAGGAGGCGGAGGTTGTAGTAAGCCGAGATCTCGAACTGCAGTCCAGTCTAGGAGACAGAGCGAGACTCCGTCTCAAAAAAACAAAAAACAAACCTTTCATCGAGGTAAAGCGGGCAGCTTTGTTTCTTTGCTTCATTGCTGTCTCCCTACACTTAGAACATAAAGTACGTGCTCAATTAATGAATGAGTGCCTTACTGAATGAATGAGGATACATAGATGAGATTCCTCCAATCTCACAGCCGGTTCAGAGTAGGCACGCAGAGTGACTGACAGGAAAGTTGCTGTTCCGAAAGCGCCCCAAGTCCGGTAAGCCAATTGGAAGCTAAGGGCGGCGCTGGGCTAGCAGGGGCAGAGGGCGTGTCTGACCCGAGGTTGGGTCCTGGAGCATGCGCAGTCTTCACAGAAGGTGACGGGGAGAAAAATGCGGAGGCAGAGATTGCGTAGGAGCAGGTTCTGATTGGCTACTGTTTGCGCGCGAGGGGCCGGGCCTATTCTTCGCCAAGTAAACAGGACAGGGTAGAGGCAGGGCCAAGGAGGCGCCGCGACCTGGTTGGCCGGCCGGGGCCTAGGGGATGTCGCGGATTGGTCGCGGCCGCGAGCGCAGCGGTGTGGAGCGCGCCGGGTCCCGGAGCCGGCTGCCTGAGGGATGGACGAGACGAGCCCACTAGTGTCCCCCGAGCGGGCCCAACCCCCAGACTACACCTTCCCGTCCGGCTCGGGCGCTCACTTTCCGCAGGTGCCCGGGGGCGCCGTCCGAGTGGCAGCGGCGGCCGGCTCGGGCCCCTCTCCGCCGGGCTCGCCGGGCCACGACCGGGAGCGGCAGCCACTGCTGGATCGGGCCCGGGGCGCGGCGGCCCAGGGCCAGACCCAAACTGTGGCGGCGCGGGCCCAAGGTCTGGCTGCCCAGGCCGTGGCGGCAGCGCACGCCGCTCAGGCCCACCGTGAGCGGAACGAGTTCCCGGAGGACCCCGAGTTCGAGGCTGTGGTTCGGCAGGCCGAGGTGGCCATCGAGCGCTGCATCTTTCCCGAGCGCATCTACCAGGGCTCCAGCGGAAGCTACTTCGTCAAGGACCCTCAGGGGGTGAGTGCGGGGGTGGGGACCGCAGCCGCCGGCTCGGGGCCGGCGGCGGTCCTAGGGAGTTTAGGGCTTCGCACAGCCAGAGGGAGAAGGGAGAAACTTCGCAGTGCCAGCCCCAGGCAGGATTTAGAGATGCCACCAAGGACTGGAGCTGGGAAAGCTCTGCGGATTGGAGAAATAAATCAGGACCTACTTGGTGGGGGAGGAGTGAGCGGAAAATGAAAAGAGGAAATTGACCAGATATAGGCCGGGGGACCAGCGGTGTCATGGGGCAATCCGCGGCTGGACAGAGACTGCTTTCTAGTAGGGTACTTAGCTTCACATTGCTGGGACTGCTATTCGGCCACTTACTTTCAGATTTGGTACTTTAGGCCTGTTCTCTCTTTTTGGACCGACGGAACCAGTGTGTCATGGGGGAAGATGGGTGACCCATCAGGGAATCTGAGAATTCAGTTCCAGCCTTCTGTGTTGTGAGGGATGTCCCCTGCCACCGTCCCAGACGTTGAAGAAAGAGTGGGCGGGCTCACCAGTTTCATCTGCCCTGGTTATTGTATTGCTCACTTCTGGGAAAGGGTTCAGATCCTTTTTGACGACTCCAAAGTTTAGATGGAACTTGAAGTTTTAGAAACATTAGCTACTTTCTCTTTTATTTCTCTCCCAGGACTGTCAACAGTCTGCTTTTCAACTAAGAGTGTTTGCCGACCTTTATTTTGTCCCCTGCCTGTGTATAAACGGCATGGAGTGACCAGAGCAGCTGAAAAGTTACCTTTATCATTTTTTTTTTTTTTTGAGACGGAGGTTTGGTTTTGCTGTCCATGCTGGAGTGCAATGGCGTGATCTTGGCTCACTGCAACCTCTGCCTCCCGGGTTCAAATGATTCTCCTGCTTCAGCCTCCCGAGTAGCTGGGATTACAGGCATGTGCCACCATGCCTGGCTAATTTTGTGTTTTTAGTAGAGACAGGGTTTCTCCATGTTGGTCAGGCTGGTCTCGAACTCCCGACCTCAGGTTGATTCGCCAGCCTCAGCCTCCCGAAGTGCTGGGATTACAGGCGTGAGCCACCGTGCCCGGCCGACCTTTATCCTTTTGAAAACTGCAGAATTTAAGAAATATCAAGTTTTCCCTGTGTTCAGGGACGTTTCAGAGAAGTTTTCTTTTGTGCTAGAATGGGTAATTGGAAAGACGTATTGTTATTTAAGTTATGGGTGTCAAAGTTTCCTCAGATTTTCCTTGCATCTCTCCTGTGTGAACTCTTTAGATGTCCAGGGTGCTGTTTTGATAGGAGTCCTGAGTGGCCAGGATGGACTGTTACTTGTAGCTCTTGGTTAGGTTCATTGGTCCAGTTATTCACTCAAGAGTTTGAGTTGTCCCTGAATTAATCAAGAATTAGAGAACATTTCTGCCATCAGCTCAGTTTACATAAACTTAGATGGGGAATGCTTTGAGAGTAATAGGTCTTTCTAAGTTTCTTAAATAAAAGAGATTGCAAGCTCAAGGGGGAACCATCATTTCTAGAAGCAAAGAAATGTGAGTGCCCTGAGGTTTAAATGTTAGCTAGATGCTTTCATTGTTTTTTTCTTTTCTTTTCTTTTCTTTCTTTCTTTTTTTTTTTTTTTTTTCGGAGACAAGGTCTCACTCTCACACCCAGGCTGGAGTGCAATGGTGCAGTCTCACTGCTCACTGCAGCCTTGACATCCCCGGCTCAAGGTCCACCTTAGCTTCCTGAGTAATTGGGACTACAGGAACGTGCCACCACACCTGGCTAAAAATTATTTTTTGTAGAGACACGAGTCTTGCCATGTTTCCCTGGCTGGTCTCAGATTCCTGGCTTCAAGCAATCATCCTCCTGGCTCAGCCTCCCGAAGTGCTGGGATTACAGGTGTGATCTGCCATGCCTGTCCTTTTTTTGCTGGCGGAGGGTATTTTTAGTTTGTTGGCAAATATAAGAAGGGGTTAAGATTATCTTTGATAGGTACAGGAGAAGGAGGAATATTTTTGTTTTTCTTTGATGACACTGTTATAGCTGCATTAGAAGTGTGTTAGGTCAGCTGAGAAGTGATCTGGTGCTTTGACAGGTGGAGGTAATATTATCTCTTAATTCTACATGGCAGGTAAAGTGCTGCCATCTCAGTACATAGGCCTCAGAGAAGGACAGACCATAGGTATATTACTTGGTGATTTGGGGATTCCAGTCTCTAAAATTTCCCAGCCGCTATCTTTTCTCATAGGGCATGTCAAAACATAGATGCCCTGATAAAACTTTTTGATGTACCTATACTGCTTCCAGTGAAGAAAATGTGATTTAGAACAAAGGGCACTTTCTAAATGCTTGTGGTGGGTTAGACTGGCCTACAGACTTACTCTAGCTGGAATTGTCATCTTTGGCTCTGCTCCAAATGTATTTATTTTATTAAACAAATACTTACATAGCATTTACTATATTCCAGCCACTGTTTTAAGTGGTTTGCAAATAATAACTCAATCTTTATAACCACTCTTGGAGGTAGGTACTATTATCCTCACAGGTGAAACACAGGCCCATGGTATAACTAATTTTTCCAAGGTCTCACACCTAGTAAGTGGTAGAGGTAGGATTGGGCCCAGGGAGGTTGGCTGTGAAATTCATGTTCCTCACCACTATCCTTTGCTCCCTCAGAGTCAGTCATCAGAATTCTCAGATTCTGGCCAGGTGTGGCGGCTCATGCCTGTAATCCCAACACTTTGGAGGCTGAGGCAGGAGGATCACTGGAGGTCAGGAGTCCGAGACCAGCCTGGTCAACATGGTGAAACCCCATCTCTACTAAAAATACAAAAATTAGCCAAGCTTTGTGGTGGGCACCTGTAATCCCAGCTACACGGGAGGCTGACAGGAAAATCGCTTGAGTCTGGGAGGTGGAGATTGCAGTGAGCCGAGATCGCACCACTGTACTCCAGCCTGGGCAACAGAGTGAGACTCCATTTCAAAAAATAAAAAGAATTTCTAAATTCTCTTCTCAGCTGCTGTATTGGTTAGCATTGAATTTGGCTATGTGTGACAGATATTTTACAATAATGATGACTTGAGAAAAGGTTCATTTATGCCTCATGTAAAAGAAGTCTATAGGCTGGCGCTCAGGCATGCTCAGGGCTGGCATGACATTTCACTTTATTGGGGACATAGGCTTCTTCCTGCCAGTTGATCAGCCATTGTTAGAATGTGGTTTCTACTTCATGGTCCAAGATGGCCACTCAAGCTGCAAACATCTTGTCTGCTTTTCAGCCAGTTGGAAGAAGGAAAGGGAGAGGGTGAATATGCCCCCATCCTTTAGGGCACTTCATAGAAGTTGTAGGAGACTCTTCTATTTACATCCCATTGTCTAAAACTTAGCTGTAGTGGTGGCTGGGAACTATAGTCTTTTTTTTTTTTTTTTTCCCAGGTAAAAATCAGGGGTCTTGTGTCCAGGAAACAAGGGGGAACAGAGATTGGGAGAACCAGCACTTTCTGCGACAGCCACTTTTGGCTCTTAGACAGTCTGAAAGATTCTTGAAGATAACAGCCCTGTTCTCATTTCTCAATTTTGGATGGTTTCTGTCTCAGTGGAGACCAGGAACAGATGGAAAATGCTAGAAGTCATGGGGAGAGTACACATATTACCCCTCCTCACTTACCTCCTTGTGCTTCAGGTCTCATGCTCGCTCAACTGCAAAAGGATTTTTTTGAGCTTTTTCTCTTTTGCGTGGAATAATACTAGATGTTCATATTGCCAAGAATCATAGGAGAGCATGTGACTCACTAGGTTAAGAGGATTAAATGACATAGCACACATGAATGCCCCTGGTGTAGTTCCTGGCACTTAGTGGGGACAGCTCAATCAGAGTTTTTTGGGTTTTGTTTCTAAATTACATACGTACTAATTGCTGGATTAGGGTTTCTTGGGTACATGGTATCGTAAGGCTATAGGAGTTGGTAGATAATGTTTAAAATCTCAAGACGTACATGTATGACATACAAACTTGACTGCCTCTTAACATTTTAGTAAAATAATTTTATTATATTTTATTATATGTATATTTTTGAGACAATGTCTCACCCTGTCGCCCAGACTGGAGTGGGTGCAACCTCAGCTTACTGCAGGCTCGGCCTCCCATTGTTGGGATTACAGGTGTGAGCCACTGTGCCTGGATGGTTTTATATATTCGGACAAGCCCTTCCCTTCCTTTTATAAGAATGAGCATGTGAATAAGGCTTCTCTACCTAAATAGCTAAATCAAGGACTGCTATTTTCCTCCAACCTATACTATAGAATACAGCGTTTCTTGGAGTGTGGCCCAGGGACCTCAACCTCTAGGAATTCCTTTTTGGGGTCCACAGGTCAAAATTATTTTCCTGATAATTCTAAGCCTTTATTTGCCTTTTTCATTCTCATTTACTTATGAGTGGAGAGTGGAGATGTCCAGACACTACATGATGTGTGATATTGAAACAGATTGAATACGAAGATATGAGAAGACAGTTGTCTTCAATTAAGCCAGACATTAGAGAGATTTGCAAAAATGTAAAACAATGCCAGTCTCACTAAAATGTCTTTTGAAAATATAGTTTTTTAAATAAAAATATGTCATTTATATTAACATGCAATGGGTTTATTTGTATTAGGTGTTATTTAATGAATTAGCATTAATAAAATAATATATAATTTTATAATACAAATAAAATAAATTGATAAATTAGTATTTATTATTAAGTATAGTTTGCAAATAGAGCCTTTACCCACATTAACACATGCTTTTTGGAGTCCTTAATAATTTTTTTTTTTTTTTTTTTTTTTTTGAGATGGAGTCTCACTCTGTCACCCAGGCTGGAGTACAGTGGCATGATCTTGGCTCACTGCAACCTCTGCCTCCCGGGCTCAAGCGATTCTCCTGCCTCAGCCTCCCGAGTGGCTGGAATTACAGGTGCCCATCATCATGCCCAGCTAATTTTTGTATTTTTACTAGAGATGGGGCTTTACTGTGTTGGCCTGGCTGGTCTCAAACTCCTGACCTTAGGTGATCCACTTTGGCCTCCCAAAGTACTGGGATTACAGTTGTGAGCCACCACACCCAGCTTAATTTTTAAGAGTTTAAAGGGGTTTGAGACCAAAAAGTTTGAGAACTATTCACTTTATGTTGACCAAACTTGAACAGAAGACTTTTATAAAGGGTCATTTCTCTGTATTTCACTGTGCAATATAAATGATATGCTTAGACTATCTTACATTTTAGGTTCCTGGAGAAAGGTCCTCTTTTAGCATAGCATGACACCCTCCTTCTTGTCACTGCGGATTAGATAATAGGAAACTCCCTGGGTTCCATGTTCCAGTAATTATTTTTTTTTGAGATGGAGTTTCACTCTTGTTGCCCATGCTGGAGTGCAGTGTCACGATCTTGGCTTACTGCAACCTCCACCTCCCGAGTTCAAATGATTCTCCTGCCTCAGCCTCCCCAGTAGCTGGGAATTTTTTTTTTTTTTTTTTTAGTAGAGACAGGGTTTCACCATGTTGGCCAGGATGGTCTTAATCTCTTGACTTCGTGATCTGCCCGCCTCGGCCTCCCAAAGTGCTGGGATTATTACAGATCTTAGTCACCGCGACCCGCCCGATTCCAGTAATTTTTGTTGTTATTGTTGTTTGTTTGTTTTGAGAAGGTGTCTAGTTCTATTGCTCAGGCTGGAGTGCAGTAGTATGATCCCAGCTCACTGCAGCCTCCACCCCCTGGGTTCAAGTGAGTCTCCTGCCTCAGTCTCCTGAGTAGCTGGTACTACAGGCGTATGCTACCACACCTGGCTAATTTTTCTATTTTTAGTAGAGATAAGGTTTCACCATGTTGCCCAGGCTGGTCTTGAACTCCTGACCTCAAATAATCCACCTGCCTTGGCCTCCCAAGTGCTGGGATTACAGTTGTGAGCCACTGCACCAGGCCCAAGTTCTAGTAATTGGTTGTGGGTTCTGATACCAGCCGGTGTGTGGCCTCTTGCTTTCTTGTGTGATTTGGTTTTTATTCACAACTTCATGGACTGCTGCTACTTAACCTATCTGTACCTCACCCCTTCTTTGTTAAAAGGGGAGGTTAGTAAATGGGTGTTAAGAAAAGTTGTTTTTGTAATGTTGGCATCAAACTGAAGCTCTCTCCTAGATACGATAAAGGAATTGAAAATCTATTAAAGAAGAGAAGAAAACCACAAAAATCTATTAAAGAAGAGAGTGGATGGTGAGAAAAATTAGGCAGTAGTCATTTTCTTTTGCAGCTAAATACTTTCTAATTTGAGTGGTTTTAGGTTTTGTTCTCTATGAATGAAGAGAGTATTCTTGATTATTCACTGACATAGTTGATTTTATAAAGTGAACGCTGGAAATTAGGCCAGAGGCTATTTTACCTCTCTGTCTAGGAAACCTACTGAATGCCTGCAGAATGCCTGCACATTGTTCTGCACAGGCTAGGTCCTGCTAATGCTAACAGAATTGAATGGAACTGAGGCCTACACTTAGTCCTGAAAGGCACTTATCTCGCCTTCTGTCTCAATGCCCTTTTGTTCTTCCATTCTTCATACTCTAACATTCTCTCATTTATCTAGTCCAGGCAGTATTCTTCAGTGAAACCCCTGTACTATTGACATAACCATAATGATTCATGCTTTTGGAGTCATTGAAATGCTTCTGATTCTCCTTATGGTAGAAGGAAATGGAGACGTTTGAGAGGTCAGTCTTTAGATGACACTTGACTGCAGTCTTTGCCTTCAAGTTCTGCTTTCTTTTTTGTTGTTTTTTAATTTTTCTTTTTTAGAGACGGGGTCTTGCTCTGTCACCCAGGCTCGAGTTCAGTGGCATGCTCCTAGCTCATTGCAGCCTTGATCTCCTAGGCTCAAGGAATTCTCTCTGCTGAGTAGCTGGGACTACAGGTGCATACCACCACACTTGGCTAATTATTATTATTATTTTTTTGAGATGGAGTTTTGCTCTAGTTGCCCAGGCTAGAGTGCAATGGCACGATCTTGTCTCACCATGACCTCCACCTTCTGAGTTCAGCCGATTCTCCTGCCTCAGCCCCCTGAGTAGCTGGGATTACAGGCATATGCAACTATGCCCGGCTGATTTTGTATTTTTAGTAGAGTTGGGGTTTCTTCATGTTGGTCAGGCAGGTTTCGAACTCTTGACCTCAGGTGATTTGCCTGCCTTGGCCTCTCAAAGTGCTAGGGATACGGGCATGAGCCACCACGCCGAGCCTGGCTAATTTTTAAAAATTAGAGTCTTGTGGTGCTGCCCAAGCTGATCTCAAAGTGCAGGTGTCAGGCAATCCTGCCTCATCCTCCAGAAGTGCTAGGCTTACAAGTGTGAGCCACCATGCTCAACCTTTCCTTTCTTTAGTAGTATTTACCAGTTGCCCTGGTATTTTTCAGCCCCCAGCAGTAGTAGGAGTGTTTTGGCCTCCCTTTCACTCAAGACCAGCTTACTGAACTCCATGCCGTGCCTCAGTTGAACTGACTGTTGAGTTCTGGGACATGCTTCAAGTTGCCTTTTGGTTTTCCTGTCCAAGTTCTGGAGGGTTTCAGTGGACTCATCAGTCATTCTCTGAGTTGTGAGCCTGTTGCTATTGCTGCTTTGTTTTTCATAGGCTGGGGTTCCAGGAGAGCAGAGATAGAGAAGACTGCTGAGGCCTCTAGTTAGCTGCTTGGATAAGAAAGTAATTCTGAAGACTTACAATGTGAATATATGCATTTTGCTTTTGCCAGTAATAAGTAAGTTTGTCTTTAAGAATAAATTCATTCTTTTTGGAGGGAGAAGGAGGAGGTCTATATTTTTCTTGTCCTCTCAAATCCTTGCAAGGCATTTTTAAAAATTATTTTTTAAATTTCTTTTCTTTTTTTTTTGCAAGGCATTTTTAAAGGAACTGGCTTCAAGATTGACAAATTATTGTTAGAGACATGGACCTAACCAGTTCCTAATATGAGTACTGAGTTGGTGAAGCCAGATGGGTGTATGTTGTCTGCTGTGACCTGCCATTCAGGAAGTGACACCCACAGAAAAATGTCTTATGACCCAGACTATCTTGAGTAGGCTGTGGGGTGAGGGGATATGGAGAGTCATATGATATGAGGATGAATCACTTGGATAGCGTATTTGCTTTTTTCTCTTGAATTACCAGTTTGGGAACTGGAGGGAATGAGATAAATGTTAAACAGCCTCAGAGGGCTGACTGGCCTGTTGAATAAAACATTCAGGAGGGAAGGCCATAGTTTCTAGGCATCCCATATTTCCAAGGACCTGAGAGGATTAAGTTACTGTCTGCTACAGAAGATGGATTTAATCTGTGTGGCATCTTAGTCCTGGTTTCTTGCCTATCAGAATTACTTAGGAGACCTTCATTCTAACCAAGTAGCAGAGTCTTTTACCTGCTGTGGTTTTTCTCTTTGGATAATAAGGCTGTGAGAGGAAATCAATCATTGATGAAGGAATTTCCTTAACCTCATTCCATAATACCTTCTTTTTTTTTTTTTTTTTTTTTTGTGACGGGGTCTTGCGGGTGTCACCCAGCCTGGAGTGCAGTGGCACAATCTCGGCTTACTACAACCTCTGCCTCCCAGGTTCAAGTGGAGCCTCAGCCTCCCGAGTACTGGGATTACAGGTGCACGCCACCATGCCCGGCTAATTTTTATATTTTTTAGTAGAGATGGGGTTTCACCATGTTGGTTAGGCTGGTCTTGAACTTCTCAGGTGATCCACCCGCCTTGGCCTCCCAAAGTGCTGGGATTACAGGCGTGAGCCACCGTGTCTGGCCCATAATACCTTTTTTACCTCCTTCCAGTTGGTAAAGTTTTCAGTCTTTTTGTAGTTGATGTGGAACAACAGTTTACATATATGTAACTTTGGAAGTTAAAGTTTATGGTGTTAAGTTTCTGGCATACTACATACAGAAAGGTCCTGTATGATAAATAGGGCAGGGGTACATGCCAAAAAAGATAACATGATCTGTGATAAGTTAATTCCTCATTTTTTTGGGAAAAGATTACTTTAGAGCCCTTGATATGTGCATTATGATATTATATCCTTTTGGCAGGCAGGAAGCAGTACTGTATTGGCATTAGATGCTGCCAGTGACTCAAGATCTACCACCGAATTGGCTTCTGTACCTTTTTTTTGTTTTTGAGACAGTGTTTTGCTTGGTTACCCAGGCTGAAGAGTACAGTGGGGGCAATCTCCGCTCACTGCAGCTTCCACCCCATGGGTTCAAGTGATCCTCGTGCCTCAGCCTCCCAAGTAGCTGGAATTACAGGCATGCACCACTACATCCAGCTAATTTTTGTATTTTTAGTAGAGACAAGGTTTCGCCATGTTGGCCAGGCTGGTCTCAAACTCCTGGCCTCAAGTAATCCACCCACCTCTGCCTCCCAAAGTGCTGGGATTACAGGCGTGAGCCCCTGTACCTGACCTGCTTCTGTGTTTTGCTCCTAGAAACTTAGCAAGTCATTTACCTTGTTTGTTAGAAGCACGAAGTTAGAGATAGGTACTTATATGAGGGAAAAGAGATGGAGAAGAGGGATAAAGGAACAAGGAAGAATGAGAAGACTTAGTATGTTCTTTGGCCACAACCCTTTCTAGCGGTGAGTCTCTTAGCTGCACCCATGAGCTGGTGTCTTCCTTCCCCTTACCATATGGGAGAAACCTGAGTCCGACTGTAAGTAGGAATTGTCTGCCTATGCCCTCTCATTTCTTTCTGGATTCCCTGCTGACTTGATCTGTGGGCTATTTCAGTCAACTCACATTTAACATCCTCTTTTTCTTTCATCTTTGTAGAGGATCATTGCTGTCTTCAAACCCAAGAATGAAGAGCCCTATGGGCATCTTAATCCTAAGTGGACCAAGTGGCTGCAGAAGCTGTGCTGTCCCTGCTGCTTTGGCCGTGACTGCCTTGTTCTCAACCAGGGTTATCTCTCAGAGGCAGGGGCTAGCCTGGTGGACCAAAAACTGGAACTCAACATTGTACCCCGTACAAAGGTCAGTGACCCATCTCCAGGAAGCCCTACTCACTGCCACAGTTTTCTGGGGGCTTAAGCTCAGCTGTATGTTAGTGAGACTTTGGGTCCAGTGGGGCCATTTATACCCTAAGTCTGGGTTCTTGATCTTTTTTCAGGAGGATGGCAGGATTAGGCTCATGATTTGATCATCTAATGAAAGTACTATCTTTTGAAGGATACACATACAATTTTTGCATACAATTTTAAGAAATTCACAAACTTCTATTCTATGTTTATGGCTCCCTAGGTCTTTGGATTCCAGCTAACCCCAAGCAAGTTAGAAACCTAGTAACTTTGTGGCTTACTCTCAGACTTCTGAGCTATTCCGGCATTTCCATAAGGTCTAAAACTGGCTGATGACAACTAAGCACTTCTGCAGGGTCTGACAAGGAGGACTTTAGGATGGGCTGAGGGTTAGAGCAGTGGTCTGGCCTGAACCCTACAGGGAACTGGTGTGGAATTTTTCTCATTACCTTTATGCTATGGAATTTTGGGACTTGTCTGAATATATCAAAATAGGGGTGCCAGATCCAGGCAAACTCACACCCAGAATGGATTCATACACACCTTGTATGTGTTTCGGACATAGTTGAGGTCCCCCTCATCCCCACCAATATGCTTGAATACAGAATTGATTGCATGCAGTTTCAGGGAGTTTACTGACACCAGGCTAAGAGCCCCTGCGCTACAAGGTGTTCATGAAACTCACCAAGGGTTATGAGGGGAAGGAATCCACTGGTCAGCATATGAACATGTCAGGACACATCATTCACTGAGTACGTGGCTATCTGGAGTTTAGTAACAACTTAGGTGGAACTCTCATCTGATGCCCTAAGGCTGCTGAGTCATCTAAATAGTCCTGGCTCTGTGCTTACTCTTAATTAGTCTATGTTAGTTTATTTAGTTATTTCGTAAGTAACTAAAACTAAATTTGTTTAGTTATTTATTAAATAACTCTTTGAGAATCTGATGAAACCTATAGACCCCGTGTTGTTGTTGTTTTTTTTTTTTTTTTTGAAAAAGATTCTTGCTCTGTTGCCCAGGCCGGACAGGCTGGAGTGCAGTGGCATGATCTCTGCTCACTGCAACCTCTTGCCTCCTGGTTCAAGCGATTCTCCTGCTTCAGCCTCCTGAGTAGCTGGGACTACAGGCGCATGCCACCATGCCCGGCTAATTTTTTGTATTTTTAGTAGAGACAGAGTTTCATCATGTTAGCCAGGATAGTCTCAATCTCCTGACCTTGTGATCTGCCCTCCTCGGCCTCCCAAAGTGCTGGGATTACAGGCGTGAGCCACCGTACCTGGCCACTTAATATTTAATGAGCATGTGCCAGGTACTATGTTAGGTGCTGTGGATGCCAATGTAAATAAGATGTTCTCTGCTTCCTCAAATCTCATTAGTTTAAAGGGAGAAGTTAGATATACAAATGGATAATTATAAGACAATGTGATGAATGTGACAATAGATGCACATGTGGATTATAATGATGTCACCGTAGTTTGACTTAAATCAAGTATAATATTGATGGCCCATTAAAATTTTTTTTAGAATAGACAATGCATACATCTAGTAGAAAAATCAGAAGGCACATAGGGTAAACAGAGAAGATTTTATTCAGACTCCCTACTATGCCTATCTCCTGGCCCTTCAGTTTCCTTCCTCAGAGGCAGCCAGGATTACAGTATTTCTTCTGTAATGTTCCAGAGATAATCTAGACATACATATAGCAGTTCATTAAAATGAAAACCAATTTTAATGTTTATGTTTTGAATATGAATAATTTCACAAAGTAAAAAAAATTCAAAAGGGCCTGGGTGCAGTGGCTCACGCCTGTAATCCCAGCACTTTGGGAGGTGAGGTGGGACGATCACCTGAGGTCAGGAGTTCAAGACCAGACTGGCCAACATGGTGAAACCCTGTCTCTACTAAAAATACAAAAATCAGCCGGGAGTGGTGACACACACCTGTAATCCCAGCTGCTTGGGAGGCTGAGGCAGGAGAATTGCTTGAACCCTGGAGGCGGAGGTTGCAGTGAGCCGAGATTGTGCCACTGCACTCCAGCCTGGGCAACAGAGTGAGACTCTGTCTCAAAAAAAGAAAATTCAAAAGGATATAAAGGAGTATAGAGTAAATTACAACTTGTTTGTATCTGGAAAGAAAATGGGCATTTGGCCTAATCTAACCCAGGAGGTGACAGCGTTAATCCTTGTACTTCATACCAGCTGCTGTAACAATCCCTAAATCTCAGTGATTTAAATACAATAGGAGTATATTTCTTTTTTTTTTTTTTTTTTTTTTTTTTTTGATGGAATCACAAGCTGTCACCCAGGCTGGAGTGTGTAGTGGCGTAATCTTGGCTCATTGCAACCTCTGCCTCCCAGGTTCAAGCAATCCTCCCACCTCAGCCTCCCAAGTAGCTAGGATTACAGGCATGCACTGTCACACCTGGCTAATTTTTTTTTTCTGTATTTTTAGTAAACACGGGGTTTTACCATGTTGGTTAGGCTGGTTTTGAACTCCTGACCTCAAGTGATCCGCCCTCCTCGGCCTCCCAAAATGCTGGATTACAGGCGTGAACCACCACACCCAGCCAGGAGTATATTTCTTGATTACATCTCACACTCATGCCAGATAGGCAGGTCTCCTAGATAACATGTCACTCATGTAGTAACAAGGTATCTGCGTTCTTCCATCGTGTGGCTCTGCTATTTCCCAGCTCTTCTTTCCTGCTGCACAGATTGGGGGATGTGAATTAAGGATTGTGGGAGATTTTAGTTGCTAGCAGTGGAAGTGTTGTGTGTACATAATTTTGTCATTATTTCATTAGCCCAAACTAGTTATCTTCCCTATCCTAGTTGCTGGGAAGGCTAAGAAATGTATTCTTTTCTGTGCCCTGGAAGAGGAATAGTATTTGTAAACATCAAGGTATTTATTCTCTGCCATAGTGTTCTGGTTGCTTAAACTTGACTCTAACCTTAGTATCTCTTCTCTTTTACTGTAGGTAGTATACCTGGCGAGTGAGACCTTCAACTATAGTGCCATTGACCGAGTGAAGTCCAGGGGCAAGCGGCTTGCGCTAGAGAAAGTGCCAAAAGTTGGGCAGCGGTTTAACCGCATCGGACTACCACCAAAGGTATAGATGCACCCGTGTGGCTTATCAAGGATCATGCTTTATAGGAACATAGTCATCCAAGTTGTGAAGCAAGATGCCTACAACTCTAATACGGGCACATGAATAACCTGCCCTGAGTGTTCTGTCTTCCTCATTTCTGTTAAGGGGCTAAGGTTTGGGGATTCTCCAGAGAGTTGAGACCTAACTTTTTACTTTACTCCTCTGGTCCATTTGGATAAGTTCTTTAATTTGGATGGATGATCACTGTTACATCTGTTTTATCCTACACTTGCAAGAAAATGAGGAAGTAAAGATCTTGGAAAGTTTCCCTTCCCTGATTCAAACTCCATAGGGCCTTAATGGGTACCTGGCATACTCCAGAGGTCTTTGGACTTGGGCAGTAGGGAAATACCTTTGTTCCTTCCTCTTGGTTCCAGGTTGGTTCGTTCCAGCTCTTTGTTGAAGGCTACAAAGATGCAGACTATTGGCTGCGGCGTTTTGAAGCAGAACCTCTCCCTGAGAACACTAACCGGCAACTACTGCTGCAGTTCGAGCGGTTGGTGGTGCTGGATTACATCATCCGCAACACTGGTGAGCAGCTGCAGGTGGTCCCATGCCCTGTGCCAGACTGTGTTGAAGCCCAGAGGCTTGCAGGGCTTGGGAGTGAGAGTGCCTCGTCCAGACACATCGCATGTAGTTTTCAGGGGTGGTGAGGCCTGGAGTTAGTGTTTACGTTTTATCTTACACTCTTTCCTGGTCCCAGACAGAAGACACTTAGCTCTTCCAAAGCACTGTGAAGAGTATTCTTATTCTTGATCTCTAGTCATTCTTGTAGCCTCAAGACCTATAACAGGGCAGTTTTATCTTCCTCTAACTTCTTGAGGTAGATGCTTAGAACATTGATATTTAAAAAAAATTTTCTCAGTGCAATTTAAATTTAACTAACCTGGCAAAATCTATATGTATTGAGGAGAAAAGTCTTTAAATTCAGGCTGGACGCAGTGGCTCACGCCTATAATCCCAGCACTTTGGGAGGCCAAGGTGGATGGATTACTTAAGGCCGGGAGTTCAAGACCAGCTTGAACAGCATGGTGAAACCCTCTCTCTACTAAAAATATAAAAATTAGCTGGGCATGATGGCGCACACCTATAGTTCCAGCTACTCAGGAAGCTGAGGCGGGAGGGTCACTTGAACCCAGGAGGCAGAGGTTGCCGTGAGCCGAAATCACACCACTGTACTCTAGCCTTGAAACAAAGCAAGATTCTGTTTGAAAAAAAAAAAGTCTTTAAATTCACCTTATTGGAGCTATCTTTTGTCCAGTTTTTTAATTATAGTAAAATGCATATAACATAAAATTTATTATCTTAACCATTTTAAAGTAGTATTAATATAAAATTTATTATCTTAACCATTTTAAAGTAGTATTAATATAAAATTTATTATCTTAACCATTTTAAAGTAGTATTAAGTACCTTCATATTGCTGTGCAGCTATCACCACCATCTATCTCCAGAGCTCTTTTTGTTGTTGTTGTTGAGATGGAGTCTGGCTCTGTTGCCCAGGCTGGAGGGCAATGGTGTGATTTCAGCTCCCTGCAACCTCTGCCTCCTGGGTTCAAGTGATTTTCACACTTCAGTCACCCAAGTACCTGGGATTACAGGCA
Organism: Cacajao melanocephalus; assembly: GCA_963573385.1. Lineage (NCBI taxonomy): Eukaryota > Metazoa > Chordata > Mammalia > Primates > Pitheciidae > Cacajao > Cacajao melanocephalus. The sequence continues at coordinate 60,238 of CAUYLG010071901.1, forward strand.
CCTGCCATTATGCCCGGCTAATTTTTGTATTTTTGTAGAGACCGGGTTTTACCATGTTGGCCAGGCCGGTCTTGAACTCCTGACCTTAGGTGATCTACCTGCCTCGGCCTCCCAAAGTACTGGGATTACAGGCATGAGCCACTGCACCCGACCTCCAGAACTCTTTTCATCTTGTAAAACTGAAGCTCTATAAGCATTATAACAGTAACTCTTCATTCCCTCTCCCCATGTTCCTGGTAACCACCATTCTGTTTTCTGTTTCTATGATTTTGAGTAAGTAACTTGTATAAGTGGAATAGTACAGTATATGTCTTTTGATGATTCGCTTATTCACTTAGCATTAATGTCCTCAAAGTATATCTATGATGTAGTATATATCAGAATTTTGTTCCTTTTTAAGGATAAGTACTGATCCATTTTATGTGTATACCACATTTTGCCTATCCATTTATCTTTCAGTGAACACTTGAGTTGATTCTGCATTTTAGCTATTATGAACAATGCTACTATGAACATGGGTGTACAAATAACTCTTCAAGACCCTGCTTTCAGTTTTTTTGAGTATATATCCAGAAGTGGAATTACTGGATCCTATATGGTAATTCTATTTTTAATTTTTTGAGGAACCACCATACTGTTTTCCACAGCAGCTGTGCCATCTTACATTCCCACCAACAGCACACAAGAGCGCCTTCCAACTTCTCCACATTCTCGCCAGCACTTAGAGTTTTCTGTTTTTTTCTTTTTCATATTTAATCTGCATCCTACTTAATGTTTTCTGTTTTTTTCTTTTTCTATTTAATCTGCATTCTGCTGAATGCTTTCTGTTTTTTTTTTTTTTTTTTTGATAGTAACCATCCTAATGGGTGTGAGATGTTATCTTGTAGTTTTGATTTGCATTTCCTTAATGATTAGTGATGTTAAGCATCTTTATATGTGCTGATTGGTCAATCATATATCATCTTTGGAGTTGTTTATTTAAGTCCTTTGCTCATTTTTGAATTTTTTTTTTTGTTATTGTTGAGTTCTCTATATATTTGTTTAAAGCTCTCTGTATATCTGACTGTTAATCCTATATCAGATATATAATTTGCAAATATTTTCTCCCATTCTGTTGCCGTTATTTTTATTTTTTAAAGAGACAGTGTTTTGCTCTGTTGTCCAGGCTGAAGTGCAATGGCACAATCATAGCTCACTATAGCCTCGACTCCTGGGCTCAAGTGATCTTCCCACCTCTGCCTCCTGAGTAGCCGGGACTGCAGGTGTGAGGGCCACGCCTGGCTAGTTTTTAAATTTTTTGTAGAGACAAGGTCTCACTGTGTTGCCCAGGGTGGTCTTGAACTCCTGGGCTCAAGGGATCCTCCTACCTCAGCCTCCAAAAGTGCTGGGATTACAGGTGTGAATGACTGTGCCCAGCTCACAACTGATTTTTTTGTGGATTGACTTTGTATGCTGCTACTTTGCTGAATTATTAGTTCTAATAGTTCTTTTGCGGAAATCTTAGGATTATGTGCATACACAGTCATATCATTTATGAACAGAGATAATTTTCCTTTTTTCTTTCCAACTTGAGTGCTTTTTATTTTTTTTCTTCCTTCAGTGCTCTCAGACTTCAGTAATATGTTGAATAGAAGTAAAAGCAGGCATCTTTTCCTTGTTCTTTATTTTAGAGGAAAACCTTTTAGTCTTTCACCATTATAATGTTCGCTGTGGGTTTTTCATATATGGTTGTTAGTATGTTGAGGTAGTTTCCTTTGTATTTGGAGGACAGGTTCCTTTTTGCCCACCTTGGTGCCCTCAAGCTTTTTGTAAGCTGCTCTGGGAACTTGTGCACATCTGGCTGCCATGTGGCTAAAGAGTGTGGGCTGGTGGGGCTAAGAGCCAAAACAGACTGAAATTAGCCACAGTTTACTGTCCAGGCTTTCCCCTGGAAGTTGCAGTCCCTCCGTAGACTCCAGAGTTTCAAAATAATTACATCAGACAGATTATTGCCACTGCAGTTGTCCCCGTGGGGAGACAGATTTTTGCTGTTTCCCATGCCACCATCTTCCTGGGATCCTCTCTCTTAGAGTATTGATTTTTAGCTTTTATCCTTTTCTAATATATGCACTTCAGACTTGAATTTTATCTTAATCATAGTTTAGGTATATCTTAAAACTTTTTTTTCCACTGTAATCCATCAATATAAAATATATTCTTTTAATTTTTTATCCTTTCCTTAATAGATGGAGAAGTATTTTCTAACTTCCATTGTTGATTTCTTCTCTGACTCATAGTTTGCTTAAAATAATTTTTTAGCTGCTTAGTAGGAAAATTTCAAAATACACAAAAGTAGAGAGACTGATATAATAAACCTCATGTACTTGTTAACACCTTCAATAGTTATTATGTAAGGTCTCACTTCCTGCTACCCCCATCCCTGCTGGATTTTTTTTTTTTTTCAACCAAAGCTTTGACTGGTACTCCTGGATTGTTTTAAAGCAAATCTGAGACATCATTTTATAGTATCCATGGATGTTTCCATATGTTCGTGAGGAGGTAAAGACATTTTTTTCCCGGTATAATCACTATTTAATGTCCAGATTAAACTATTTAGTGTTCAGATTACCCTAGTTGTCTCATAAAAAATGGTTTTTATAATTGGCTTGTTGAAATCATGATGTAAACAAGGTCCACATATTACATTTGGTTAATATGATTCTTTTCTTTCTTTCTTTATTTTTTTCTTTTCTTTTCTTTTTTTGGAGATAGGATCTCACTATATTGTTCTCGCACCTCGGCCTCCCAAAGTGCTGACATTACAGGCATGAGCCACTGTGCCTAGCCAGGTTAACATGTTTCTTAAATGTCTTCAATTTAGGGAAAGTTTCACATCTTTTTTTTCCCCCCCTGCCTTTTATTTGCTAAAGAAAGTGGATATTTGCCCTATAGAATTTCCACATTGTGGATTTGGCACCCTCCATTCTCTGTGCTTCCTGTAAATTTACTGCTTGGCTTTAAAGGTTTGATCAAATTCAGGTTTGATTTTTTTTTTTTTTTTGAGACAGGGTCTCACTCTGTTGCCTAGGCTAGAGTGCAGTGGCCTGATCGAAGCTCATTGCAGCCTCCAACTCTTGGCTCAAGCTGTACTGCCTCAGCCTGCCAAGTAGCTGGGACTATAGGTGCACAACACCATACCTGGCTAATCTTTCTTACAATTTATTTAGACATGGGGGCTCACCGTGTTGCCCAGGCTGGTCCTGAACTCCCGACTTCAATGATTGTCTGCCTCCTCAGCCTCACAAAATGCTGGGATTTCAGGTGTAGCCTCTGCTAATATGCTTAATCTTGGCTTTTATCTTTTTAAACATATTAAGGATTTTATTGTGAACATTTTAAAGTCTGTATAAGATGTTTTTATTGTTTGGAGCCCCTACAGGTCTGTTTTAATTTTCAGTTGTTTCTCTTTGTTTTTATTCCTGTCATCTTGTTACTTTATGTACCTGGTTGTGTTTCATTGTCAAATACTGCCTATCAGAAATTGTAGAGCTATATGAAGGCCTAAGATTCTGTTGTAAATCCTGTCTTGAGGAAGAAGATTGCTTTTGGCAACCATCTAGGGCACTAGCAATCCCGTATCACTTTAATTTCAGGTGTTGAGGAGAAGATTGATTTATTTCCAAGGTGTAGCTTCAGGTCTTAACTCAAAGTATAGATGTTATACAAGGGTCCCTTCCCCTATCACTCACTGGATTATAGTTTTTGTCTCTTTAGCTCCCCAAGGCTATTATAATTGTTCTACCTCTCAACCTGTTAGCCACCTCTTTCCATATCAGCAGGTGCTCTAGGAAAAAACAAGCTACAGTGCTGGGCTCCACTTTCTCCCATGGATTTCCTTTCTCTCCCAGATCTTCACTCTTAAATTCTTTGTGGTTTTGTTAAAATCTCCAATACCTTAAAGAGATCTAAAGATATTTTATTCAGCATTCTTAGTCATTCTCAGTAGAAGGGTTGGTCCAAGTGTCCAGAATACCTAGTCCACCATTACAAAAATTGAAAGTCATCTGCCTTTTTTCCTGCTAACTTTATATTTCTGTTCACAGATCGAGGCAATGACAACTGGCTGATTAAATATGACTGTCCAATGGATAGTTCTAGCTCTCGGGTAAGAGGCTGATCTATAGCTTAAAGAGGATGAGGAATATTTGCATAATATAGAAACACATAAAATGGTCAGAGATGTAGGTCATGTAAGTTCAGAAGAATCAGGGAAGCGCATATGTTTAAAATTAATAAGTTAACGTTTGGTATAGTTTTTCTCAGTATGTGTTTCAAGGACATCCTACTGATACATGTTAATAGGAATAGCATGAAGAAGAGGCCAAGAAAATTTGGAACATATTACGTACTCTGTTCCTTTCTTTGAACTTCATATTGCACAGTAGCATAGTAAAGGTCTGAGAAGTACTACATTAAACAAACCTATTTAAATTTGATTTCTACCCTTTTTAAACCATGAGCCACTTTTGTCACAACAGACCACAAGTCCACAGAACATCAGTTTGGAAAAAGCTGCTCCTGTAACTTTCTTTCCTCTCATTCCTTTCATCCTCCACTATACTTCTCTATCACTGTTCAGTCTGCATTTTTTTTTTTTTTTTGGGACTGAGTTTTGCTCTTGTTGCCCAGGCTGGAGTGCAATGGCGTGATCTTGGCTCACTGCAACCTCTGCCTCCTGGGTTCAAGCGATTTTCCTGCCTCAGCCTCCCGAGTAGCTGGGATTATAGGCACCTGCCACCATACCCGGCTAATTTTATATTTTTAGTAGAGACAGGGTTTCTCCATGTTGGTCAGGCTGGTCTCAAACTCCCGACCTCAGGTGATCTGCCTGCCTTGGCCTCCCAAAGTGCTGGGATTACAGGCATGAGCCACCGCTCCCAGCCTGAGTCTGCATGTTGTAAGAAATTAGCAGAAGGCTACCTGGAGGAGAGTGAGATTGGTTTTCTTTCTTTCTTTCTTTCTTTTTTTTTTTAAGAGACAGCGTTCGCCGGGTGTGGTGGCTCATGCCTGTAATCCCAGCACTTTGGGAGGCCAAAGCAGGTGGATCATCTGAGATCAGGAGTTTAAGACCAGCCTGGCCAACATGGTGAAACCCCGTCTCTACTAAACCTATAAAAATTAGCCAGGCATGGTGGCAGGAGCTCATATTCCTAGTTACTTGGGAGACTGAGGCACGAGAATGGCTTGAACCTGGGAGGCAGAGGTTGCAGTGAGCTGAGATTGCACCATTGCACTCTAGCCTGGGTGACAGAGCAAGACTCTGTCTCAAAAAATAAAATAAATAAAACAGACAGGGTCTTGCTATGTTGCCCAGGCTGGAGTGCAGTGGTGCTGTCCTAGCTCACAGCAGCCTTGGACTCCTGGACTCAAAGCAGTCCTCTCACCTCAGCCTTCTAGTAGCTGGGACCACAGATGCAAAAATTGTTTAATTTTTTTGTAGAGATGAGGTCTTGCTATGTTGCCCAGGGTGAGGTTTCTATTCCTTATAACTTTTTTTACTTTCTCTAATAGTGGCTCTCAAATTTTGTGCCTGAATCTTCTGAAGAGTTATTTAAAATAGTACACAGATTCTTTAGGCCTTTCCCTTAGAAATTGATTCATCAGGTCTGGTATAAAACTCAGGATTCTGCACATTTAATAAGGCATCCCAGGGGATTCGGATGCAGGCATCCTGGAACCACACTTCTTGTTCCTGTGATGGCACCCGTGAGCCTGAGGTATGGAGCCACATAGTCAGTGACTGTCTTTGACATGGGCTGTCACCGGTGACCTGTACACTCTTACATTCAGCTTTTCCTTTTTGGTCCTTTTCCTTTTTATGTATCACTGAAGCAGAAGAACAGACTCCCTTGGCAAGAACAGCCAACTGTTACCTTCTGAGGCTCTGTTTTCTCTCTGGAAAATGTAGTCACCAGTGAAGTAACATCTGAGTCAAGGTCCACACAAAAGGACCTTGGCCAACCGATACAGACTTTTTTCCTTCTGTTCTGCTTTCAGGATTCACATTTTCTTTCCCTAGGAAAGAAATGGCTTATAGTTATCTTTATTATTGTCATTATCTTTCTTACCAAGGACTGTAGCAACACCTGGGGAAGTGCGCCTTTTCTAAGAACAGAACTCTTGAACCTTCAACAAGAGCCAGGGCACAGGTGCGGAAATGTGCTAAGTTCAGATAACAACATGGAAGCCAGTTCAGAGAGTAGCTCAACATAAGTTGAGTAAGGATTGCTGTCTTGAGGGAGTTGGGATGAGTTGCTTTGCTGCTACTTGGAGGGGCCTGAGGCAGATGGGATTCCTCAGTCATTAGTCTTTCCTTGCTCTTCAGGACACAGACTGGGTGGTGGTGAAGGAGCCTGTTATCAAGGTGGCTGCCATAGACAATGGGCTGGCCTTCCCACTGAAGCATCCTGACTCCTGGAGGGCATGTAAGTCTCAAGACAATGGTGGTCTGGCTCTTCTCTTGCCCAGTCTGTTTTCTCACTGTGCAGTAGAGATGATAATGTCTCTATCGTAGGATTATTGTAAAAATTAATGAAATAATGCAGCTCAGGCTCTTTAACACAATGGCTGGCACATGGCAACTGTTTCATAATGTAAGCTGTTTTTCTAATTTTTGTCTTCTATGATTCCCATTAGAAGCATAAAGGTGATTAGAAATTAGAAGCATTAAGTTGAGTTTTCTCACTGCTTCTTTGCATTCTTCTCGTTCTTTCTGAGGACTTTTTTTTTTTTTTTTTGAAATGAAGTTTCACTCTTGTTGCACAGGCTGGAGTGTCAATGGCACAATCTTGGCTCACTGCAACCTCCACCTCCTGGGTTCAAGTGATTCTCCTGCCTCAGTCTCCCGAGTAGCTGGGATTACAGCATGCCCCACCATGCCTGGTTAATTTTGTATTTTTAGTAGAGCCAGGGTTTCACCATGTTGGCCAGGCTGGTCTCGAATGCCTGACCTCAGGTGATCCGCCTGTCTCAGCCACCCAAAATGCTGGGATTACAGGCGTGAGCCACTGTGCCTGGCTGAGGACTATTTTTTAAAATATTTTAATTCCTCATTTTATTGTTTTAGTGTATATTTCCTGAAATATTTTTTTGTTTGTTTTTATTTGTTATCTGAGGACTATGGTTCCATAATTTATTCTATTTGTGTCTCTGAATATAAGCTGCCTATCAGTGTTCTGTCTTCCTTGTTATATCTCCTACCCTGTTATAACTGAGAAGCTTTTGGAAAGGGGGAGAAATAAAAGTAGGGAGTCACTAGCCCCTTTTTCAGCATTAGTCTTCCTTTTCAGAAGGACTATCTTAGTGTCTCGGTGGCAAGTAGTTGCTTTTAGACCTTGCATCTTGGAAGGTCATGTAATGTCTGAGAAAGAGCCCTGAGATTAGGCAGCCCTGGGTTTGAATCTTGGTTCCTCTACTGACTAGCTGTGTAACCTTTACAGTTAAGAGAACTTGTAAGTTTTTGTTTCTGTTATGTATCAGGGAAGAGGGATTCTCCTTTTGAAAGTGCCTTGGCGAATGGAGGACACAGATGAGCAGGGACTTTTCCAACACCAGCTTTGCCTTTGGCCTTTCCTCTTTTCAGATCCTTTTTACTGGGCCTGGTTGCCCCAGGCGAAAGTCCCATTCTCTCAGGAGATCAAAGATCTGATCCTTCCAAAGATATCGGACCCTAACTTTGTCAAGGACTTGGAAGAGGACCTATATGAACTCTTCAAGGTTAGCCCTGGGAACCTCAGCGCTGTTACCATATGGAAGAAGGAATTTCTAATGGTTTTTCTAATTGGTCCTGACACAAGCCAAGAGGAAATGCTAACATCTTTCTGGTTTGAGTTAGCCAATGAATAGCAAGATTTCCACATGTGGACAGCAAGACCTGGTTTGGATGGGTTTGAGAGAAATGGGCAGGGGTGGTAAATCACACTGATGTGTCTCTCCTGTGCATAATGTAGCTGCAGTATATCTGCAGGACTTTCATTTTAATAGGGAGCACTGGAGCCTAGAGTTTGAGATGTAGAGGAAGATATTTACTTGTTTTCTGTTTACTCATCTGTAAAGCGGGGAGTTTTTGTGGGAGTAGTTGACTTCACCAAGCTGCAGAAGTCTTATGCAGGTTTTCCTTATTAGAAAATTTCTAACTGGGGAAGAAAATGGGTTCCTATGAGTCGTTCACACAGGTTCCATCTCCTTCTGGTCTTCTTTTACAGAAAGATCCTGGTTTCGACAGGGGCCAGTTCCATAAGCAGATTGCTGTTATGCGGGGCCAGGTAAGCCTGGGACATCCTCCCAGTGTCTTTTTGGCTTCTGTCTGGGAGGGTTGCATGCTCAGGTTGAGCAATCTTTGAAGCTTGTGTTTTACACCCTTTTCAGTCTGCGCTATACATTATTTTTGACTCTACCCTACACAGGAGAGGAAGGGTGGCCCTCCCAATTCCCCCACCTCTTTCCTGGTATCCAGTGCTTGGTGAAGCACTTAGTCTGTGCTTATCTCTATGTTAGTTGCTAGGTAATTCATTGGTGATTAAACTAATGCTCCCTGTCCTGGAGTTGCTTAAGGCAGGCTGTATGTTTTGGTGATAAGATCTAGGCCCTGGAGCCAGACTGCTTCACCACCTGAAAGCTCTGTGGCCTGGGGCAATAGTCTCTGTTTTGTTGTTCATAAAACAGGATAGTAATAATATATTGCACAGTTGGCTGGAGGATTTGACGAGATAATGCTTATCAAGAGTTTAGTAAAAACAGTGCTGGGCACATGAAGCGCTCAGATATTGATTATGGTTAAAATTTTGCTGTTATAGGTACAAGTTACATTGTTCCTTCTCCTTCCACTCCACCTTCAAAGGGAGCTAAAAAAAACCAAGGGGATTGTTGATTTTCCAAAGCATAGTAAAGAAATGCTTGAAAAATGGTTTGAAAACTCTGTAGGGTACTGGTGTTATGCTTATCACTTTAAGTCTTAAAGAGAGCTGGGATGCCCTAGTGCTTAAGGGTATAAACTGTGGTCAGAGTGCCTGGGTTTTTGAAGCCTGGCTCTGCCATTTACTATCTGTGAGATTTTGGGCAAGTTACTTAATCTCTCCTTCCCTTAGTTTCTTCATGTGTAACGTGAGATCAATAATAGTAGCTGAGACCAGGCAAGGTGGCTGATGCCTGTAATCCCAGCCCTTTGAGAGGCTGAGTGGGCAGATCAGTTAAGCTCAGGAGTTCGAGACCAGCCTGGGCAACATGGTAAAACCCCGTCTCTACAAAAAATACAAAAATTAGCTGTGTGTGCTGATGCACAACTGTAGTCCCAGCTACTAGGGAGGAGAGGTGGGAGAATTGCTTGAGCCTGGGAGGTCTAGGATGCAGTGAGCTGAGATTATGCCACTGCACTTCAGTCTGGGGGACACAATGAGAACCTGTCTCAAGATAATAATAATAATGGTATCTGCCTTACAGAATTATGAGATAAATAATTTGAAAAAGTTGGAGTAGTACCTGGCATATTGAAATACCCAGTTTGTAATATTAATAGCTGTTAGGATTATGATTTTTGTATACAGAAAGTTTAGTTTCTCCCATCTTTAAAGGGGAAGAGGATCTTCTCAGCCTTAATTCTGCATTTACTTCTCCCTGCCATTTATCTAAAGACCTCTGATGAGAGCACCTCCTGGGGTTGCTGAGCCCATTTTTCCTTGGAATTGGGTTAGACAGAGGTTTTTCTTTTTTGAGACAGAGTCTTGCTGTCACCCAAGCTGGAGTGCAGTGGTGCGATCTTGGCTCACTGCAACCTCCGCCTCCCGGGTTCAAGTGATTCTCTTGCCTCAGCCTCCCAAGTAGCTGGAATTACAGGCACCTGCCACCACGCCCAGCTAATTTTTATATTTTTAGTAGAGACAGGGTTTCTCCATGTTGGCCAGGCTGGTCCTGAACTCCTGACTTCAGGTGATTTGCCCGCCTCGGCCTCCCAAAGGCTGGGATTACAGGAGTGAGCCACTGAGCCCAGCCTGGACAGAGGTTTTAAGAACTATAATTATTGTAGCTGTCTGAATACCAGTAGCATGGTATTCCTACATTTCCCAAGTAATATAAGGTCCCAGTTAGGCTGACAGAATTTTTGGAAACCTTAAAAGCCATAAAAGTACTCTGATATTATGGAACTCAGCATAAAGGAATAAACTGGCTTCCTCAATTATTAGAAGCTTTGCCTCTGTCCATATTGCAATGTCTTCTCTAATTCTCTGCTCAGTCCCTTGCCAACCCTTCTCCTGTTACTCAGATAGGGCCATTATTCAGGGTTACAAAATGCAGGGGAGGTTGTGGTAGTGCAGTTTTATTTCTCTCCATCTTATGCTCTTAATGTCTTCAGAGGAGCTTTTGGCATCTTGTAACCTAGAGCGCCTACTTCCTACTACCTTAAGGTGACCATCCAGCTCTTTCCAGCATGCAGATGGCCAGTATATCATTCATATGCTTACTTGTCTACCATTCACACATCAAAGCAAAATGGGCCTCCGCACTACAGAAATCTGACAAAGCACAGAGAAAAGAGGTCATAACCCTATCTACCTAACTGAGCCATTATCACAGGATGAGCTTAGTACAAGGGCTCTGAGATGTAGGGAAAGAGGGAAGAGGCCCCACAGGGACACAGTCAGGTGATAGAAGTTGTTACTCAAAGGCATCTCACTAGGAGTTAGATAAAGAATCTAGGGTCTGAGAGAAAGCCTCTTTAACATTTTCTTTTTCTTTTCTTTTTTTTAAAGACAGGGTCTCGCTCTGTCACCCAGGCTGGAGTGCAGTGGCCCAATCATAGCTCACTGCAGCCTTGAACTCCTGGGTTCAAGAAGTGCTTCCCCCTCAGCCTCCTGAGTAGCTGGGACCACAGGCATGCACCACTATTTCTGGGTAATTCTTTTTTTAAGAGGTGGGGTCTTGCTATGTTGCCCAGGCTGTTCTCAAACTCCTGGCCTCAAGCAATCCTCCCACCTTGGCCTCCCAAGGTGCTGCAATGACAGGTGTGAGCCACCACGTCCAGACCAACATTTTCAAAGATAGTATTTATTCTTTAGTATTATGTGACTGCTATAATCAATTTTTAAAAATAAATTTTCTTTTTAAATTCTTTATTCTTCTTTCTTTTTAGTCCAATTTCCAGGCTTATCTTCAGCTTTTTAATTTGGAAATTTTCAAATCTCAGTAAAGTTGAAAGAATGGGATTTTCTAGATTCTTCATTTGTTATATTTAGCCACATGTATCTCATATGTCTATGTACTATCCAATGATCTATCTGAATAATACCTATATAATTTCTCTCTCCCTAGATTTTTTTTTTCCAAATCTTTGAAAATAAGTAGTAGACAATTTGACATGTTTACCCCAGATACTCCAGCAATCTCCTTTCAGTTCTTCACCCTGATACTGAGCTCAAGACTATTTGGAGCAGTGTAGGATGCTGACAAGTACCAAAACAATTAAGTAAAAAGGAAATTTGTTACCGATAGGATCCACTTCTGACCCCTGATCCCTGTTGCAGTTATATCTCTGCGCCTTTATAGGCAGCAGTTGTGTAAGAGGACATGGGTGGCTTGAGGGCGGTGTGTCTGTGTGATTTCAGGGCGCAGACTAGCTTACCCTCCCGTGGTCTGTGATCTGGCCATGAAATCTTCCAACATCTAGTGTTTTAAAGAAGATAGGACATATGATAGAATATATTGCTGGGAAGAAAAAAAAAAAAGATAGGATACCTTCAGCTTTTGTACTCTCTTACCAGAGAGGATAAATGGTGGTGATACTAATTTTGACAAAGAGGAGAAACTGTTTCCTCATGGACACGTAACTGAAATACCTGTAAAATATTGACAAAACATGGTGAGGGCTGGACTCAGTTGGTCACGCTTGTTATCTCAACACTTTGGGAGGCCGAGGTGGGAGGATCACTTGAGGCGAGAAGTTGAAGGGTGCAGTGAGCTATGAATGTGCCACTGTACTCTAGCTTGTGCGACAGAGACCCAATCTCAAAAAAAAAAAAATGAGGGGAAATCAGGCAAATGCTTTACAGGAACTCTGTACTATCTGCAGGTTTCTAAATTTAAAATTATTCCAAAGTAAAAAATTTAAAACAAGATGAAGAGACAGTGTGGGAAGGAGAGTCCAAATGAAATTTGACTTTTTACTTTTTTTTTTTTTTTTGAGACAGAGTCTTGTTCTATTGCCTAGCCTGGAGTGCAATGACGCGATCTCAGCTCATTGCAACCTCTACCTCCTGGGTTCAAGCGATTCTCCCACCTCGGCCTCCCCAGTAGCTGGAATTACAGGCACCCACCATCATGCCCGGCTAATTTTTGTATTTTTATAGAGACCGAGTTTCATCATGTTGGCCAGGCTGATCTCGAACTCCTGACCTCAGGTGACCTGCCCACCTCGGCCTCCCAGAGTGCTGGGATTACAGGCATGAGCCACTGTGCCCAGCCAGCTTTTTATTTCTTGAGACCCAGAGATGACCATTCTCAGCTGCCAGACTTTTTTCTTTCTTTCTTTTTTTTTTTTTTTCTTGAGATGGAGGCTTGCTCCGTCGCTCAGGCTGGAGTGCAATGGCAGGATCTTGGCTCACTGCAACCTCTGCCTCCCGAGTTTAAGTGATTCTGCTGTCTCAGCCTCCCAAGTAGCTGGGATTACAGGTGCACGCCACCAGGCCTGGCTAATTTTTATTTTTTTGTACTTTAGTGGAGACAGGATTTCACCGTGTTGCCCAGACTAGTCTCAAACTTCTGAGCTCAGGCAATCCACCCACCTCGGCCTCCCAAAGTGCTGGGGTTACAGACGTGAGCCACCACGCCCGGCCTGCCAGACATTTTTCTACATGATAGGAAGATAGAATTTTAGAAAATAAAAGTGGGGTTGCAATCTAACACTGGTTCCTTTTCTGCTTTCCTTTGCATCTAACACAACATTGTGATCAGCTTCTATGCCAATACATTTATATATATATAGTTTCCTGGTTAAATTTATATAAATTTTATTTTAATTAGGATAATTGTTTCTTATCCCTTAAATTATTAACTAATTTAATTTATATCTTTTCACTATTATAAACAATATTAATTATATATTTTTTGAAACTAAGTGTTTTATGCATATCCATGAGTGTTTCATTTGTCTTTAAAAATGGAATTGCCAAGTCAGAGGGTCTGTTTTTTTTTTTTTTTTGAGATGGGGTCTCAACTCTGTTGCCCAGGCTGGAGTGCAGTGGCATGATCTTGCCTAACTGCGACCTCTGCCTCCCAGGTTCAAGCGATTCTTGTGCCTCAGCCTCCCAAGTAGTGGGATTACAGGTGTGCACCACTCCACCTAGCTGATTTTTTTTTGAATTTTTAGTAGAGAGTTTCGCCATGTTGGTCAGGTTAGGGTCTGTTCATTTTTAAGTTTTTATTGTCAGCCTGCTTGTCTGAAAGACTGTCCCACGTTACAGCCCCACAGCCATGGAGGAGAGAGAGTACTTCTTTTTTTTTGAAACAGAGTCTTACTCTGTCACCCAGGCTGGAGTGCTGGAGTGCAGTGGCACGATCTTGGCTCGCTGCAACCTCCGCCTCCTGGGTTCAAGTGATTCTCCTGCCTTAGTCTCCCGAGCAGTTGGGACTACAGGTGTGTGCCACCATGCCTGGCTAATTTCTTTTTGTATTTTTAGTAGAGACGAGATTTCGCCATGTTTGCCAGGCTGGTCTCAAACTCCTGACCTCAAGTGATCCGCCCTCCTCAGCCTCCCAAAGTGCTAGGATGACAGGCATGAGCTAGCGCACCTGGCAAGTGTTTGTTTATTTTTTTGAACTCTCCCCAACTCTGAGTCATTCTTTTGTATCTTTACTGACTGGAGGGAAAAAAATAAAAGATTTGTTTTCATTTGTATTTTTTAAATGATTAGAGAGGTTTCCATTTTCTGTTATTGCTCATTTCTACTTTTGTAAATAGCCTATATGCATGATTTTCCATTGGCGTTTTTAAAAATTGATTTGTAGGAGTCCTCTCTACTCATCTCCCTTCAGAGGCAGATCTGGAATGCCGAGGCCTCTCTCTCACCCATCTCTTTTTTCCTATTGCAGATCTTAAATCTGACCCAGGCCTTGAAAGACAACAAGAGTCCCCTGCACCTCGTCCAGATGCCACCTGTGATTGTTGAGACGGCCCGTTCCCACCAGCGGTCTTCTAGCGAGTCCTACACACAGAGCTTCCAGAGCCGGAAGCCCTTCTTTTCATGGTGGTAGCTCCGGAGGCAGGCGGAGGAAATACAGTCAGAGACTGGTGGGAGGAATCCTGGGGAGTGGGGTGCAGGAAAAGCCAGAGAAGCCAGTGGAGAGCAGCACCTTTAAGAGCCCTCCCTCTCTGCTTGCCACCCTGCTCAGGGCTTTCCCACCCACAGGGAGAAGCACAATCAGGAACAGTGAGTGCTCCTCGCCCTTCAGAGTGCCGGGGAGGCTGGAGCTCCACACACGTAATCCAGATGCCTGGGAAGGAGTGTCTCCCTTCCAGCATCTGCTGGTGGCAGGCTGAGACAGTCCCTTTCTTCCCTACACCCTGCTCTATTGCAATTCCCTATTATATTCTGCATCAGAAAAACAAACAAAACAAAAATTTAAATGCTTGTAGCAGAACCCCAGGTCGCCTAATGTCCGAAACCTTTAACCCAGGCCGAAATTTACATAGACCTGACATTCAGCTGCCTTGCAGTTGCTTCCTCCCATGAGCCAAGGCGGTGTCAGAGGGCACCTGGATGACTCGCAGTACCATAGTATTGGGACAGACAGAAGCCACACCTTTCTTTTGGGTTTTTGCCAAGCCTCCTCCATCTCCCATCAGTGCTGTGGGCTGGCTGCAAGCCTCCAAACAGTTCTCCTGGAAGGGAGGTTTTTGCTCTACCCCTGCCAGCACTTCCGCACAATCATACAGAACCTCTTTGCTCTCTGCCGTGCCACAGCTTGTCTCTTTCTCAAGCAGAGGCAGGAAGAGTTAGTCTTAGCATTTATATTTTAACAGGAAGTTGACTCCCAGCATGTAAAAGTGATCCATGCGGCCTGAGTGTATGCCGGGAGCTAAGTGGTCTGTGGGTAAACTTATCCCACCTTGCTTCCTGAGTCCTTGGTCCCAATCTTCTCATTTGTTCCTGTTGTTTTAAATTTTTTTCCCCTCAACTCTTTTGATGTAAAAGTTCAATTTGTCTTCTGGAGTGGGTCTCTGCGAGGGTTCTGGGGTGAGTCTTGGTTTCTAAGAGGACAGGCTATTACGTTCTTGGACTTCTTTCTGTGCTACCGCTGCTGCTTGGTGGAAGTAACAGGACTTGGATTCTGCCTCATAAGTGGCAGTTTCCCTTTTCTCCCTGACTTGTCCTAGGTCAGTTTCTCTCTGGCTTCCTGAGAAAGGCGGGGCCCAAAGGAGAGAGGCCTTCAAACTGTCCCAGGTGCTGCCCAGCTCAGTGTGCATCTTCTTGCTTCCATGTGTCTTTTCCCTGCTGCCTCGCCCCCACCCCCACTTGCCAGGTGTTTGAGCCCTTTCTACACCAAAGCAAAGAATGGCCTCAGGAGGGAGTAAAAAGGGTGCCATCTGTGGCTGAGGGGCAGTTACGTTCATGCTCTGGACACTTCACAGTTCTGGCACCTTGCGATTGGTCAGTCAGCCTCAGAAAGAAACTATCTTGAAGGTTTGAAAAACAACCAAAGAAAGGGAGTCAGGACTATGGCTGCATGTCCTCTGCTTGCCCAGCTGCAGAGCAGAGGTGTGCAGCCCTCTGGTCAGCTGGTCCAGGCTGGTCCCTGCCAGTTCCCTTCCAGTCTAGCCACCGGGAGCCCTCTTGTCCCAGGCTTCCACCAGCTGACAGGAAGAGTTTCTGAGAGCTGGATGTGCATGCCCTGTGGACGAAGGCACAGCTCACCTGCCTGCCCCAGCCCTGACAATCCCATGCAGCTGACTTGGACACTGGCCTTGAGAACAATCTTTGAGTGGACACCTGCCCCCTGACTGTAGGAGCCAGAAGGGGACCCAGGTGTGCATAGCTCTCTGTAGATATCTTTACACAAACCTGTTGGTAAAGCGCCCCATCTGGGGCTCAAGAGAGCTTGGGTGTCTAACAGGGAATCCGGCTGCCTCACCTGGCCACAGCCTCCATACCAGATCTGCACATTGTCTTGATCCAGACAAGCTCTGTGATCAGAAGGAAATTGGGTCCAGTGTAGGAGCAGGCTGGTCCTGGGCCTGGCAGGCAAGAGTGTGAGGCATCCTTTCCCGGCCTTGCTGCACTCTTCCTGAAGCCTGTGCTCAGGTTGCCTTGAATGTGGACTGTGGAAGAGCCAGGGGCCCAGAGTGCCAGAGCAGGCTTCTGGGTGGCGCTCGTGGAACACCGTCCCTCTGCCAGCCATAGGCCCTGCCCCCAGCATCAGGGAATGGAGGCTGGGTTGCCAGAGTGCTGCTGCCCCATGTCGTTCTAATTCGCTGTAGAAATTGTACGTAATGTATTTAAATCAACCAAATGTATGAATAACAAATCTAGTTCTGACCTTTTTTGTCCAGTTTCTTTGGGGGAAGGAAGACAAAGAAGGTAGGAACGGAGTTTTGAGGACACACAAACCTGTGTTTCCATGAAGTTGCTGAGACATGTCTCCCAGGGCTATTTCCCCCTAATAGAGGAAGATCCAGGTCCTCTTTCCAAAGTCCTGATGCTCTGAAAACCAAAAGTATCTTCATAACCCATTTGAAACCAAACCTGACCTGAGCCTACACTGATGTGAAGCTATTGGTAATCATGATGTGTCCCTCTTAGTGTGACTCTTTGTTGCAGAAATGTTAATATATTTTATGAGATCCCTACTAGGGATTATACAGTATTTGCCCTGACTACTTCCTAAAAGCCAAAAAATAAAAAATCTGATTTCCAAAATCATCTAGTGCCAAAGGCTTGGGATAAGAAATGTGGACCTACAGGCCGGGCCTAGTGGCTCACACCTGTAATCTCAGCACTTTGGGAGGCCGAGGCGGGTGGATCACTTGAAGTCAGGAGTTCAAGACCAGCCTGGCCAACATAGTGAAACCTCATCTCTACTAAAAATACAAAAATTAGCCAGGCGTGGTGGTGCACATCTGTAATCCCAGCTACTCAGGAGGCTGAGGCAGGAGAATTGCTTGAACCCGGGAGGTGGAGGTTGCAGCGAGCTGAGATTGCGCCACTGCACTCCAGCCTGGGTGAGAAAGCAAGACCCTGTCTCAAAAAAAAAAAAAAAAAAAAGGACCTACCTATACAGGTTGTAGTGGCTTCTCCTCTCGGCCACCAGAGTACATGCCTTGTGTACATCACTGCCCCACTCTGAACCCTGAATAATCAAGCATAGACGGTGGGTGGAGAGGGAGAAGAAAGCAAGCTAATGAGCACAGAGTATGCTTCTCTTGAGGTGGAGCTAGAACTGTGGGAAATACCCCTCCCTTCAAGGGTTTCCAGGCCATGGGAGCCTAAGATACAATGCAGGGAGCTTCAGAACAATTGGTCCACCTTGGGATGATCAGCCCATAAGGATGAAGAAGCCAAATGAGCTGGCACCACTAGTTTGGCTGCAGATTAAGCCAACCCAAGGCCCCGGCCCGCTGTGCAGGGCTGGCCGTGATAGCCTTCCCCTTTCTCCTCTCTTGTGGAGCAGGACTGCTGTGGAGACTCCTATCTCTACTCTGGATCCAACAGGCTGTGGAAAAGGAGGCTGTGGTCCGGAGGCTCAAGGGCATATGGGTGAAAAAGGAGAGGAGGCCAGCCCTGCTTTTTCCTTCCTGGGGATACTCTTGCCCCTCCCACTCTGTTTTGGGCCCTCCCCTTCTGTGACAGACTCACACAGCGCTTGATACAAATGTTTTTATTTGCCACTTAAACCATGGTTTCCCTGTGCTACTCTGATGATGGTGTCGGGGTGTGGAACAGGCTGCTGGAACCATGGTTTACAGTAGTAGCAGGTAGATTAGTAGCGTGAATGGTGAAATGCTGCATTGAGTGTCTGTCGCTTGGCTCCCAGGGGAATATCATGCAGCCCAGGAATAGTGTCAGATTGAGAGGGGCTGAGGCAGGAACAGTCACTGTTTCTCCTCATTTTGGTGAGGAATGGGTCCCACATAATGGAGGGCCCAGCAGAAGCATCCAGTTCTATTCTGAACAGAGCAGGCCAGTGGCAGCGGCCTCTTCCTTTCATTTACCCCTTTGGGCTTCTTGCCTAAAGTCTCTGTTCCTTCTTTACCTCCCCAGGCCCTGTGGCAAAAGGGAAGACACGGCCATTCCTGGCTCTTTCCCTGGATCAGTGTCGGATCTGGTGGAGGTAACTTGTGGGGCCTGGCTTCCTCCAGTTCCGGCGGATCCTGGCACTTGTCCTCCTAGAGTGCAGATGCTGCTCGCTGGAGGCTGTCTCCGTGGCACTCTGTGGGTTAGCCAGTGGCTCTGGGATTCTGCAGAGAACAAGTGTAAGCTTAGCCAACATCAATAAGGAGAATGGAATGGGGACTTGAAGAGACTGTCATGGTGGACCATAATACATACTATTTAGAGCAAAATGAGTCCAGTGCTCTAGGCTTGTCTTTCTGCCTCTGAGAACTATCTGACTAGACAAAGTTTGCAGATTTCTCTGCAGTAGAAAGCGTTAGAACGGATCAGGGTGTGCAAAACTTGACATTTCTTCATCCTCATCCTGTACTCATGGCAGATGTCATTAATCAGTCATGCTATTAAACTGGTTTTAAACAGTGACTACTAATTAATTGGAGTTAAATACAAGCAGTGACACTGACTTGGCATCTCAGGGCCTGATGCCCTCTAGGTTTGTTCAGGTCTGATGTTCTGATTGTGGGCCCCAGAGATGGCAGCAGACAAAGGAAGCCCAGAGCATCACCCATAGTGACTGGGTGAGGCCAAGTGGTTCAGCTCCATCCCTTCGGGTTCACTGTTCCTGGGCTGACAGTGGCCTAGGCAAAGAAATGGCCAAGAAGGGAGACTGGGGAGAGATCTCTAGATAAAAGTTTTCAACAATTTTCAACCCATAATGCCTCAACTACATTCCGAGGCTACATTCTCTATAATCCCCCCCTAATTTTCATTAGTTGTTTTTTTTTTTTTTTAAGAGATGGGGGTCTCACTCTGTCACCCAGGCTGGAGTACAGTGACAGGATCATAGCTTACTGCTGCCTCAAACTCCTGGCCTCAAGTGATCCTCCTACCTCAGCCCCTGGAGTAGCTGGGACTGCAGGTGCATGCCACCATGCCTGGCTGTTCTTGTTTTTTTTTAGAATTGGGCTCTCCCTCTGTTGCCTAGGGTGGTAAGCTGAGAATCACGGCAAAATGAGGTGGTGCTACTAGGACCCAGACATGTCTTGCCATGGGAGTTCACAGGGTCGTATATGACTCCAAAATTTAACAACAATCTTTTTTTGTTTTTTTTTTTTTTGAGATGGAGTCTTGCTCTGTCACCCAGATTGGAGTGCAGTAGCGCAATCTCAGCTCACTGCAACCTCCACCTCCTGGGTTGAAGTGATTCTTCTGCCTTAGCCTCCCCAGTAGCTGGGATTACAGGCATGCACCACCACTCCTGAGTAATTTTTGTATTTTTATTAGAGACGGGGTTTCACCATGTTGGTCAGGCTGGTCTCCAACTCCTGACCTAGTGATCCACCTGCCTCAGTCTCCTAAAGTGCTGGGATTGCAAGCCTGAGCCACTGTGCCCGGCCAACAGCAGTCTTTTAAGTGCCAACTAAGTGGTGACACTGTATAGACCTTATAACCACCCCAATGGTAGGCAGGCACTTTACAGTGAGGCCAAGTAACTAGCTCCAGGCCACACAGCCACGCAATGGTGCTTTCCATCTGCCATCCAGTTCTAAGAACCTACCTGAGCCGGCTGCAGTGGTGTAATGAGTGGCCGAGGGGTTTCTGCCTTGGGGGCCTCTTCCTGCGCAGCCTCTTCAGGGCCTCCGCCACACGGTGGTCTCCTGCACATTCCCAGATGATCTGTGCCCGTTCCTCAGCCAGCTGGTCCCCGCTGCGTTGAAACAGGCCTTGGATCTGCAGCAGCTCGGCGTCCTGGAAGATGTTGGCTGAGGCCTGCTTGCGGCCCCGGGCCTCAGTTGGGGCCTGCCAAGGTGGTGGCTCACTGACCACCGAGGCTGGGGTCCCCATGGTAGATGCTCTGAGGATGCAAAGCATGGAGACATCAGCAACTCAGCTGGCCCCTCCCAGATTTGGGGGTCCTGGCTAATATTAGGGCTCCTGGTGTTTCCATTCTCCAGAAGCTAAACTGGAAGAGGTCTCTTGCCTTAAAATCACTTAAGTGCTTATGTGTCAGACACCTATATTATCTCATTCAAGATTCACAGCAACTTGTGAGGTAAGAATTATTGTTTCTCCTCATTTTACAGATGAAGAATGGTTAAATGACCTGCCAGTGTCACAAAGCCATGTACACGTGCAGAGCCAGGAATGGAACCCAGGTCTGTCTAGCTGTAAGTTCCATGCAGACACCAGGATGCCCAGTAGCAGCTCAACTGTGTTGAGTACTTACACCAGGCGCCTGTAAGAGCTTCATTCACATAGTATCAATGAGATGTAACAAGCACAACAGCCTTGGGAGGTGAGTTTTTTTTTTCTCTGAGACAGTCTCACTCTGTCACCCAGGCTGGAGTGCAGTGGTGTGAT
The DNA here is from genome assembly GCA_963573385.1 of Cacajao melanocephalus. Taxonomy (NCBI): domain Eukaryota; kingdom Metazoa; phylum Chordata; class Mammalia; order Primates; family Pitheciidae; genus Cacajao; species Cacajao melanocephalus. The sequence continues at coordinate 80,955 of CAUYLG010071901.1, forward strand.
CTTGGCTCACTGCAACCTGTCTCCTGGGTTCCAGAAGTCTCCTGCCTCAGTCTCCTGCCTCAGCCTCCTGCGTAGCTGGGATTACAGGCTTATGCCACCATGCCCGACTAATTTTTGTATTTTTAGTAGAGACGAGGTTTTACCATGTTGGTCAGGTTGGCCTTGAACTCCTGACCTCAGATGATCCACCCTTCTCAGCCTCCCAAAGTGCTGGGATTATAGATGTAAGCCACCGTGCGCGGCCGAGGTGGGTATTTTTATCCTCCTCATTTCACAGATGAGGAATCTGAGGAAAGGTTAAATCATCCATGGTTATGCAACTAGGATGAGAACCCAGACCTCTCTGATGAACTCCAGCCCAGGTGCTGTAGCACACAGGTAAGAGAGGAGTTGTGGAGCTAGGCTACCCAGGTTGGAATCCCACTTCTATCCCCCTCCACCACTTACTGGCTGGGCATCCTCCCTGCCTCAGCTGCCTCATGTGTCAAATTATCACCTGGTACTAGTGCCTACTTTGTAGGATTAATTTGAAGATTGAAGGAAGACATAAAGCATATAGAATAGTGGTCAGTGTTGAGACGTCATCCCACCTCCTATTTTCAAGACCTTGGGGATGAATCAAATCCATAAAATTTAGCAAACGTAGTATGAAATGAGCCAATCATATCTAACCACTGTCCAAAGGACCTAATGAGAGAGAGGGAGGCAGAAGAGGCTACAAGTGTTAGAATATACTGTCAAGGTCAGAGGCTGAAGTGGATAAGGAAGTTCAATAGAAGTGAGGCTCTCGTGTCATTGTCTCCCATCATATCCAGGAAGTGAAAATTAAATGATCTCCCCGATTCTAGATGTAGTTCACTTTGAGTAATAAAGGCTTAAGAAGCTTACCCCCCTTATCCTTGTCTCCAACACAGCCTGGAAACAAGGGAAGACTGGCATTACACAGAATGGGGTTTGAATCCCAACTCTGACACCTTCAGCAAGTTACCCAACCTCCTCTCTCAGCCTGTTTTCTTAACTGTAAAATGGGGATAAGATTACCCACTTCTTAGGGTTATAGTAAGGATTAAATGAGCCTAGTATATCAGTCACCCAATAAGAGCTATAGTTGGCCCTCAGCATCTGTGCGTTCCATATCCAGGGATTCAGCCAACCTTGAATAAATAAAAAACTTAAGAATACAATGATGCAACAATTAAAAAATACAAATAAAAAATGAATACAGTTTACAGAGCATTCACATTGTATTAGGTATTATAAGTACTCTAGAGATGATTTAATGTACACAGGAGGATGTGCACAGTCTATACGTAAACATGGCATTTTATGTAAGTGACTCGAGCATCCAAGGAGGATCCTGGAACCACCCTCCATGGATACTGAGGAATTTGTAAATGCAAATCCTCCTCTTTTGGCCTCTGTGACCTTTGCACCTGGGTCAGGGGTACAGGTGAACCCTCCTTTGCTCCAAGCTGTGTGGCCACAGCCAGCTGAAGACAGGCCTGTGGTCTCACCCTCCTCTCCCAGCCCCAAGCCTGTTGGGGAAAGGAGGAGCAAGTCCTGCTGCTTCCCCAGGGCCTGGCTGCCTGAGTCAGAACTCATTCCACAGCCAGCTACAGAGACAACTGTCAATAGCAACCAGCTTACAAAGGGGGAAAAGGAACATTAAAATATGTTTAAATTAAAATACTTAACATGCTCATCATAAGAGGCAAACAGTACAAAAGCTTATAAATAAAAGCTTTTCCAATTTCCTATCAACTCACTTGCAGAAGTAACCCTTCCCCTAACCTGCCTTTTGTTCTCTGTAAGAGTTTGAGTTGTCTCCGCCCCACTCGAACTCCCAAAATATGACTCCCTCCCTTGCCGTGGCCTTCCCTGCTCACCTCAAAAGTCACCCTCATTATTCTAGTCATTTCCACGTGCATCCTGTCCCAGTTTCCAGGCCTTCTATCATAAAAACCCCACCCTGTTTTCAAAAGATTTAACAACTAAAATAAAGCTGCAGGTCCGGCATGGTGACTCATGTCTGTAATCCCAGCACTTTGGGAGGCCAAGGCAGGCAGATCACAAGGTCAGAGTTCGAGACCAGCCTGACCAACACGGTGAAACCCTGTCTCTACTGAAAATACAAAAATTAGCCGGGTGTGGTGCTGTGTGCCTGTAATCCCAGCTATTTGGGAGGCTGAAGCAGGAGAATCACTTGAACCTGGGAGGCAGAGGTTGCAGTGAGCCAAGATCGTGCCATTGCACTCCAGCCTGGGTGACAGAGCAAGACTCTGTCTCAAAAAAAAAAAAAAAAAAAAAAAAAGCTGCAGAAGACTTCCAGATGAGTTAACGTATGAAAATTGTACTTTTTGTCTGGAAAATGGGAATTTTAAAATCTGCCTCTCCTTAGGTGCTATTATGAAAATCCAGTTAAAACCTAATCTATGTGGTAATTAAGCCCTCGGAGCTGGATGACAAACACTGTGACCAGAAGACAACAATCACCAAGTCACACTTTTAGGCTCATAAAGATAAATAAAAGCTAACTCTGGGATGTTTACTGTGTATCAGGTAATATGGATAATATCCTTTTTTTTTTGGATGATATCCTTTAATCCTCAAAACAATTCTAGGAGTTAGGCACTGTTACTCCATTTCATAGGGGAGTAAAGGGAAGCTGAGATGCAAATATGAGTACCAGTGGCTCAGCTGAGGCCAGAGGTGGTTTAAATGACTGCCCACACTTTTATTTTTATTTTATTTTAATTTTTTGAGAGCAAGTTTTGCTCTTGTTGCCCAAGCTGGAGTGCAGTGGTGCAATCTCAGCTCACTGCAACCTCCGCCTCCTGGGTTCAAGCGATTGTCCTACCTCAGCCTCCCAAGTAGCTGGGATTATAGACATCCCTCACCACGCCCAGCTAATTTTTTGTATTTTTAGTAGAGATGGGGTTTTACCATGTTGGCCAGGCTGGTCTTGAACTCCTGACCTCAGGTGATCCAGCCTCCCAAAGTGGTGGGATTACAGATGTGAGCCACTATGCCCAGCCCGCCCACGCTTTTAAACCTCCGAGCTGACTTCACAGCCAGGCAGCTTCAAGAACACTTCACGTTTCTGTGAAAAGTACTTTCTTATTCCCACCTAATTCTTGAAGGGGAAGTCCTACCAATGGAAAGGGAAGGACAATGAATTATCCCACTTGGGGAGGTAGAGGTGGAGCTGTGGAATTTCTTTTAGTCTATTCACTAGGGTCAGGGCTCTTTCCTGGGTGACAGCTAGCCCAGCCTTGAAGCCGTGGCACTCAAAAGAGGAAGAGCCAAGCTTCCACAGAAGAAATCTAGAACGGCAACCCAGCCCAGTGCACAGAGCCCTGGCTTACGCGTCAGAGGAGTGGGTTCAAGCCCTGCTTCTGCCACTCACTGGCTGAAAGGCCTCAGGCAATTCACATCCCCTCTGTGGATCAGTTTCCCTGTTACTGCTGTAAGAACAGGTTGATGCTGATGGTTTCTGAGGGCCTGCACCAGTGCTGGGAGCCAACAGTTCCACACGCAGGTTAAGTCTGTACAGAAGGAGGAATGGAGCTGCTTGTCTGCCAAAGCCTAGGGGCAACATGTGTGGACAGGTCTGGCTAACTGGGTGCTAGGACACTCCCCAGCCAGTAGCTCCCTTTCTCCTCCCTACTCTGCTGTTTTGCTGCAGTGGGCAGAACTCACTGCTCTAAAGCTCCCTAGTGACCTCAGTTGGCTATGACCAAGCCCAGGCAGACTCGTAGGCTGGTCTGGGGTGGTAGGAGAAAGGGTGATATCCGGCCTCGCCTCCCTAGGGAAAGAAGGGCAACACGGATCAAGTACCAGCAGCTGCCTTGGGAGGAAATGGCTTGGAGCCTGACTTCCCAGCAATTTCTACCAGGATGGCAAGGGCTTGACTCCACAGCTTAAGCAAGCTGCATTACAAACATACCAAGAAACAGATGGGGAGAGTCTGAGCCTCCAGCCTCAACCATACCCTCCATGAACCTTGGAGAGGGCTTAGCACCTCCAGATTTTGGGCCCCTCACTTTTTTTTTGAGGCAGAGTCTCTGTCGCCCAGGCTGGAGTTCAGTGGCACAATCTCGGCTCACTGCAACCTCCGCCTCCAAGGTTCAAGCAATTCTCTTGCCTCAGCCTCCCAAGTAGCTGGGATTACAGGTGCCTGCTACCATGCCTAATTTTTGTATTTTTAGTAGAGACGAGGTTTTGAGGTTTCACCATGTTGGCCAGGCTGGTCTCGAACTCCTGACCTCAAGTAATCCACCCACCTCATTCATCCTCCCAGAGTGTTGGGATTACAGGTGTGAGCCACCGTAACCGTCAGAGACCCCTCACTCTTGCCTCTGCCTCTTATTCTGGGATTCGGACAGCAGAGTGAGGCTGGGAATAAAAATAGGCAGATTCCAGGTAGGATTAGATTGGTAGGCTTTAGGAACACCGACTAAATGGTGAATCAGAACACTTTTATTATCAAAAGAAACTTTTCTTGTCTCATTCAATGTGTTCAAGTTATTTTCCCTCAAATTTCCTGGACGAGACCTTAACCCAGGAAAGTCAGTTTATACTTGAACAATGGTACTTTTGAAAACCAGAAAATGAAACCATGGGGCTATTAAAAGATTACAAATGGATCTTTCATTTCTGAGCTGACATAAAAGATAAGCATGAGTATGTGTACAAATGAGTAAAGACCAATTGCAAAGTACTTCAATTTGACACAAATTAGGTTGAAAATGAACCCCAAAGGAAATGCCAAACATTGAAAATGACAAAGTTCAACTTGTTTTGAAACAGGCAATAAGTGAAGAACTGTGGAACCCTAACAAAGAAATATATCTAAAAAGTGACTTGCCATGCAATGAATTTGCAATATATAAATATGGTGCGCTCTTTGTAACACACGAAGTTCAGTACAGACAGCTATTCTAGGTAAGTATCTCACTGTAGTCCCAGGGACGCACGGGAAACCACGAGGCAGAACATACTTGGTTGAGTTGGCAACGCCTGGGTCCTCACACAGCTGGAGGCCCCCTTCCAATAACCCAGATGACAGCAATAATCTCTGTAATCAGGGACCTAGGGCCTTGTAGAAAAATTACTGGAGCCTCTGGCCAAAGGCCCAAATCCACACTTGGGGCCCTGGCCTGCTACCCTACACAAACATGCCACTGGACAGCAGCCAAAATCTGTGCCTCCTCAAATGGGAAGCCCAGTTCAAATGGCTGTGTGGGCTTCTGCACCAGCAAGGCCTAGCCTCAGGCAGGTATGCCTAGAGAACTGGATATACATTGGCCTTCAAATCTGTGCCCCAGGAGGTGGAGAAAGGAACTGGGCCCTTTTTCCAGACCAATTCTCATATATGACCTAGAAATCAACTGCTATTAGATCTAGGGATAACCCTTTTCAAGAGTTCTAGAACCTTGAATTCTGGCCGTGCTGCTAACTGCCCTTGGATAAGTCTCAGTTTCCCCTGCTACAAGTTGCTTATCATCAAAATGGTGTGAATAAGGCCGGGCCTGGTGGCTCATGCCTGTAATCCCAGCACTTTGGGAGGCTGAGGTGGGAGGATCACTTGAGCTCAGGAGTTTGAGACCAGCCTGGTCAATATAGCATGACTGTCTCTACAAAATTTTAAACAAGCTTTTTAAAATAAATGGTGAAAATGAATAACCGTTGATGGGAAAAGGGAGATTGTGAGGGCATTCCTACTAGTACCTGGTATACCACAGAAATTCTATGTATGCTGATTGAATGAATACATGATGAAGGGAAAGGCTGTTTGACTACCAGGGGCTATAGAATCATTGTCATTTTCATCATCGCTGCCATCAGCAAACCTGTGTAGTTTTAAATCATAGCTTTATGATTAAAATCATAGAGGCAGCTTTTCGGTGTCAAGCACAGAACAGAGCACGTTCAGATGGGTGCCTTCTTTCCTCCTCACATGAGGTGGCACTATTGTTACACCCATTTTACAGATGAGAAAGCTACACCCAAAGTCATACAGCTGGCAGGTGATGGAATCTGGGACATGAACCAGGCAGTTTGACCCCAGCACCCGTGCTCTCAACCACTGTTATTTTTGTTCATGCCAGATGGCTGAGGAGGTCTTCTGGGGAAGGTCGGGCCCAGAAGCCTTTCGGAGGCTATCTGCTTCTGTGGATTGTGGAAGACGCAGGGATCCAAGGTCAGGACTCCCAAGCCAGCCTCTGTGCCCTGTGCACTCCTCTGCCCCGCGGAGAATTGGAGCAGGTACTCACCACGCTGAAGGGAAGCTCCGACAGACCTCAAATGGGGATGAGGCAAGCTAAGATGCGCCCACTCCAGCCCCTTCCACAGCCTTCCGAAAGGGCGGGCGCAGCTCTGGGCTTCCTGCTGCGAAGGTGCCCACAAGAGCCAGCCAGTGCTCACGGGCAGCACAAGAGCGTGGGAGACTGTATCCTGGCCGAGGTCCTAAGGCGACATCTCCAGCACGAGGAGGCCCCGGGGCTCAGACGTGGCCGTTTCTCAGAACGACGGGGCCCTAAGTGGATCTGGCCGTCGCGTCCCAGTGGCACCCGGCTCCTACCGCAGCGCCGAGCCGGGCCGCGCCGCCGACCTACGTACCCGGTTGCTCGAGTGGGGCCGCACGCAGCCCCAAGCTGGTCCGAGCCACTTGGGTCACAGCAGCGGTTCCTGGGAGAAAGCGCTCCCCAACCCCGGAACCGCCAATCCTCGGCCCGAGCCGGGCGTGAGCTCCCAGGCGAGCCTTCCAAACCCAAGGCGGAGCTCCGTGCGCCAATCAGCGGCGGGAGACAGGAGGGGGCGTGTCCACCCTCGCCCCCGCCCCGCTGGCCTCGAAAGCCGAGCGCGAGGCTTCCTCGAACCTAATCAGCCGCGGAGCGGCGGCGGGGGGCGTGTCTGCCCCGGCTCTGCCCACCGGCCTAGGCGTCCTAGCGCGGCGCCCGAGCCCCTTTCATTGACGTCAGTCCCCATGGCCAGCGCGGTTTTGCTGGCGCGGGGAGCCGGGCGGGGCTGCATTCCTGCCCCAGGGTGCGGCGGCCGCTGGCCCTGCAGGGTGCACGTGACGGATGCTCCTTCTCCTGGGCCCGAGGCCAGCGATGGCGCGGCGCCGACTGGCTTGCAGCGCGTGACCCTCTCAGATCCTCAGACTCTGCCGCTCAACTCCCCTCCCAGCCCACTTGCGTTTGGCTCTGGCTTTGAGGGAGAGGAGGGGGCAGTCGGTGATGCAGTCAGACCTTGGGCTTCAAAGCCAGAATGTCGTGGGTTCAAATCTTGAGTCATTTGTGCGACTTTAGGCCTGTTACCTAAACAAGACAGTATTTCAAAGTTTGTATTCATTCGGAAATGTTCATTAGTGACCTATGCTGTCCGAGTTCCTTGATAGGCAGTAAACAGGAGAGACGGACTTATAGCCCTTATCCTGGGGCGTCTACAGCCTAGCAAGGGAGGCAGACAGTAAACAACCTAAAAAAATATGTGATTAATTAAAACAGTATGTGATTACAGTTGTGATCAATGTTATGGCTAGAAGAGAACAAATATGGAGGAACCTAAGCTTCCTCTGGGAGGTTCAGGAGGCCTGAAGAAGCAACATTTAAGCTGAGATATAAAGAAGGAGTTGAAATTGGTCAAATGAAGAGGAGTGGGTATGGGGAGAGTGTTTTAAGGAAAGAAGGAAGGACACTTGCTTGGGCCAGGAGGTAGCTTGGCTCTGGAGGAATTCAATGAGACCTGGAGTAAGGCTAGCAAGAGAGGGCGCGGTGGGAAGCAGAAGGCAGAGGCAGGCAGAAAAGGTTGCATGTGATCCTCAGAGGAGTTTAAACAGGGAATGGCATTATATGTACTGTGTTTATGTAATGGGTATTTTATAGTACTTACCACCCACGTGCCAGTAGTGCCAGTCAGCACTTTGCAAATACTAGCTCATTTCATCCTCATGACAAGTTTGTGTTTTTAGAGCATTACTCTGGCTACAGCTTGGAACTTGGATTGGAGGGGGCATGGGTGGATGCAGAGTGTCCAGTGGGCCTCATAAAATGCTTGTTTTGTCTTTGGAAGATGAGGTGTTCGTGCACTTGTTCAGCAATGCTCAGGAAAGGCTCCTGGGTCTCCCTGACTTCCTTTTTATAGCTGACTTCTTACCCATTTAAGCTTGATTCTTCATCTGTAAAAGTTCTGGGTGGGAAGGGGAAGAGCCAGCACATGGGTATTTGTGAATTCTTTGTTGCAGGGTGAAGGGGTTATTTGGGAGCTATTCTTCCTCATGCCCTTATCTCCAGTTCCTCTCTCTGTCCTTCTGCACAAAACAGCATTAGTAAGTGCTGTGCTGTGGCTAAAAGGCTTTTTTTTTTTTTTAATCTCACTTTGTCACCCAAGCTGGAGTGCAGTGGGACAATCTCAGCTCACTGCAACCTCCACCTCCTGGGTTCAAGCAATTCTCCTGCCTCAGACTCCTGAGTAGCTGGGATTACAGGCTTGTGCCACCACACCCAGCTAATTTTTGTATTATTGGTAGAGACAGGGTTTCACCATGTTGGCCAGGCTGATCTTGACCTCCTGACCTCAGATAATCTACCCACCCCGGCCTCCCAAAGTGCTGGGATTACAGGCGTGAGCCACTGTGCCCAGCCGATAAAAGTGTTTTAACAGTAGCTTCTCTTCACTTTTCCTAAAGCCATGGGGAACTGTTGAGAAGAACAAAGAAATCAGCAGTATTCATCTGGGGTATTGGTGCAGGGACTTTCAGCCAACTACTTGGCTAAGAAGGGAACTGTGCAGGGTACTAAACCAAAGACTGAGCTTCTGAGCCAGTGACTCTCACTGGCCCATTCTAAGCAGTAGGAAAGCCAGACTCTTGGCATATAGGTGCTGGGTGAACCTAGGAATTCTGATGCCATGAGCTTAGATGAGCATCCCAAGATAGGAACTGGAAACCTGTGGTTTCTGGGTCAGATGTGACTAAGGCTGGGTGGAGAATATCTGGTGTCTCCAAACATTTTTGCAGGCACGTGATCATGTGCTTTCCACACGATGGAACCATTTCTGTTGTTATGGCTTTGTGATTCAATACTTCCGGCGAGAAGTCGGGGCACTCCACAGTCATGTGGGCCATGTAAGCCTCACCAGGAGTGGAGTCATCCGAGACCCACAGAATGGCGCTGGAGACAGTAATCATCCCAGACAGGGCTCTGTGTAGAGAAGGTCAACTCTGGGGAGTAGGAATCTCATGAAATTCAGGCCCAAACTTGATTTTACTCAGGGTCCAGATTCAAGTGAGTTGAGTGAGGAACTCCCTTCAGGCATAAAATTTAAGAGGGCACCAAAAACTCAAGAAATCCAAGATATATAATATCTTAATATTTTTAAAAACCAAAATTAATGCAAAAAACCCATGATGAACAGAATGTCAACATTTAAAATATAGGCAGGCTATTGCTTATGACCTTGCATTATTTTGCAATGAGAACACTCATTACCAATCAGCCCAGGGTTCCCAGGCAGACTGCCACTGCATGTCCTGACAAGTGACTTTGTGAGAGTTGACAATAACATGTGAACAGATTGAATAACATAGAACTTTATAGGTAGTCATTTTTTACTGTAATGCTTGTATCCACTTTTTCTATTTGGTTTAAAATATGGAAGGTAAGTGCATATAGGGCATATATTTTTTCTTTTGTCTTGGGCTCCAATATGGTTGAACTCAGTACTGATTTTCATCCTCAAAGGAAGTATATATAGTCTAGGAAGGGGGTTCTAGCTACTTAACCTTAAGCAAATGACTTAATCTCTCTGCCTATTTTCTTTTTTTAATTAAAAAAAATTTTTTTTTTTAGAGATGGGGTTTCACCATGTTGGCCAGGATGGTCTTGATATCTTGACCTCATGATCTGCCTGCCTCAGCCTCCCAAAGTGCTGGGATTAGAGGTGTGAGCCACTGTGCCTGGCTTTTTTTCTTTTTTTTTTGAGACAGAGTTTTCCTCCTGTTGTCCAGGCTGGAGTGCAATGGTGCAATCTCGGCTCATTGCAACCTCCACCTCCCGGGTTCAAGTGATTCTCCTGCTTTGGCCTCCTGAGTAGCTGGGATTACAGGCATGTGCCACCACAGACAGCTAATTTTGTATTTTCAGTAGAGATGGAGTTTTTCCGTGTTGGTCAGGCTGGTTTCAAACTCCCGACCTCAGGTGATCTGCCTGCCTTGGCCTCCCAAAGTGCTGGGATTACAGGTATGAGCCACTGCACCTGGCCTACTGCCTCTCTATTTTCTTGTCTTTAAAATGAGAAGAATCACACCACTTTTCAGTGTTGCTGTGAGGACAAGGTAAGGTACTGTAAGCTGAGTTCTTAATATACACCTTGCTATAGACACTAAACCAGCATTGGACTCCTTCCCTTTTCTATCCTGCAGGAATGATTCAAGCAGCTGGACAGCTATGGTCCCCTGATGGGGTTGACACTTATTCCCATGGGTTTCTTATTGCTATTTGTCCTGTTCTGGGCAAAGGAGAGAGAACTTTTACACTCAACTGACATGCAACAGTGCAACTTTTGAATTTACTGTGATTTTCTTGGTAAAAAATCATGAACATTCTCAACTTTTTAAGAAAGGCCCTTCTACTTATGACATTACACAAGGCAACTAGACTATAACCCTCTTCTATCAACTGACAATCTGGACAGGCCAAAAATAGCAAAGTCCTTATAGAAAAATGGTACATTATAGAAGCACTAAAAAAGTACACCATTCATGTAGATTAGAATTAAAGGTCAGTATTATATTAGCCTGCTGTGACAAAATACCATAGACTGGGTGGCTTAAACAACATTTGGGAAGTCCAAGCTTAAGATGCCAAGCTTAAGATGCCAACATTTGGGAAGTCCAGCCAATTCAATTTCTGGTGAGGGCTCTTTTCCTGGCCAGTAGATGGCCACCTTCTCACTGTGTCCTCACATGCTGAAAGAGAAACAGCATATGTGAGTGAGCTCTGGGGTCTCTTCTCTTCCACAGGAACATTAATCCTTATCTTTTTTTTTTTTTTGAGACAGAGTCTTGCTCTGTTGCCAAGCTGGGGTATAGTGATGAGATCTCAGCTCACTGCAACCTCTGCCTCCTGGGTTCAACTGATTCTCCTGCCTTAGCCTCCCGAGTAGCTGGGATTACAGGCACGCGCCATCATGCCCAGCTAATTTTGTATTTTCAGTAGAGACGGGGTTTCACTATGTTGGCCAGGCTGGTCTCAAAACTCCTTACCTCAAGTGATCCACCCACCTCGGCCTCCCAAAGTGCTATGCCCGGCCAAGGACACTAACCCTATTGAATCGGGGCTTCACCTTTATGACCTCATTTAATCTTAATTACTTCCTCGTTCCCAGTACAGCCACACTGGAGGTTAGGGCTTCAACATGTGAATTTTGAGAGGACATAATTCAGTCCATAGCTAGTATGAACTCATGGTTTTAAGTATATAGATAAATAGATAGAAAAATAAATATAGCTGGGTGCGGTGGCTTGCGTCTATAATCCTAGCCACTCAGGAGGCTGACGTGGGAGGATTGCTTGAGCCCAGGAGTTTGAGGCTGCAGTGAGCTATGGTTGTGCCACTGCACGGCAGCCTGGGTGGCAGAGTGAAACCCTGTCTCTAAAAGTAAATAAATAAATATAGCTATAAATGTGTGTGTGTGTGTATGTGTGTGTGTGTGTATTTGCATACATGTACATGTATGCATATGTATGTATATGAACAATCACATTCACATGCACTCCTCAGCTCTGTTGGTGAAGAAGGCCTAGAAACAATGATAGTCTAGTGGGAATAACCACACTTAGCACCCAGATATTGACTTCTCAGTAACCATTCTCCACAAAAAGGGACTATGGATCCTTGGAGAAATGGTTAATTCTAGAACTGAAGTTGAGAAAATTCAAGATGAGCCTGGAACATCTTGTGCCAGAAAGTAAGGAGGTTCTCAAAGAATAATGGAGACATGTCAAAGGGGAGTCAGGTTAAAAGGGCTCCCACTAGCCAAAGGTGGGGCAATTAGGCATCAAAATAAAATATAACAATAATAAATTGTAATGAAATGAGAATACTTAAGTCCAGAATAGTATCAATCAGTAAATAAGCAGGGGAAAGAAGAAAGCCCTTGCAGTAGAATGCTCACTAATAAATGCAGAAGGAATGACATAGTTAGAAAATCATCAGTGGCTACTAGAATTAGTGGGTGAAAGTTTACTGATGAACAGGATATTTATATAGTCTAAAGAATATCTCTTCACAAATTACTTGTTAATTCTAAAGAAAAAAGTAGTGACTACAGTGGAAAGACCTAGCAGACACCAAGTTAATCAAAGATCAAAGTTAACATTACCAGTGTTGGGACAAATGGTCATAATGTGCCTCCTGATATGATGCATTGGGAAAGACACAGCACCACTTCTGTGATATTCCTGCTAAAAAATGCATAATCAGTCTGGATCAAATCAGAAGGAAACATCAGACAAAGCCAACCTGAAAGGTGTTCTATCAAAAAACTGGCCAGGCACAATGGCTCATGCCTGCAATTCTAGCACATTGGAAGACTGAAGCAGGAGGATTGCTTAAGATCAGGGGTTCAAGACCAGCCTGGGCAATGGGCCAGACCCTGTCTCTAAAAAATAAATTAATAAATACAAGAGAACTGGCCGGTATTCCTCAAAAATGTCAAGGTCAAGAAAAAGAAGCCAGGCATGGTGGTGGGCGCCTGTAGTCCCAGCTACTTGGGAGGCTGAAGCAGAGAATTGCTTGAACCTGGGAGGTAGAGGTTGCAGTAAGCTGAGATCGCGTCACTGCATTCCAGCCTGGGTGACCGAGCGAGACTCTGTCACAAAAAAAAAGAAAAGAAAAGAAAAGAAAAACAAAGTAAGATTGAGGACTAATTCCAGACTGAAGGGAACTAAAAAGACATGAAAATTAAATGTAATGTATGATCCTAGATTGGGCTGGGCAAAAAGAAATAGCAATAAAAGACGTTATTTGATAATTGTTGAAATTTGAATATGGACTGTTAGTATTATAGTAATGTGAAATCTTCTGATTTTTATAATCATGCTGAAGTTCTGCAAGAGAATGCTCTCGTTCTTAGGAAATACGCATTGAAATATTTGGAGTTAAAGGACATGATGTTTCCAATTCAATCCCAAGTGGTTCAGCATGAAAGATAACCTGCTCTGAAAGAGAGAGAAAGGGAGAGAGAGAGAATATCAGAGTAACAGTCACATGGAAATTTCTTGAATCATTCCTACAACACTTTTGTAAATTTGAAATTATATTGGCCAGGTGTGGTGGTTCACACCTGTAATCCCAGCACTTTGAGAGGCCAAGATGGTTGGATCACCTAAGGTCAGCAGTTTGAAACCAGGCTGGCCAACATGGTGAAACCCTGTCTCTACTAGTTATACAAAAATTAGCCAGGCGTGATGGAGCACGCCTGTAATCCCAGCTCTCGGGCGGCTGAGGCAAGAGAATCACTTGAACCTAGGAGGCAGAGGTTGCAGTGAGCCAGGATCACATCATTGCACTCCAGCCAGGGCGATAAGAGTGAAATTTGGTCTCAAAAATAAATAAATAAATAAATAAATAAATAAAATCAAAATTAAAAGTAACCAAGAATACACCAGTTCATCAAATGAGTGTTTACTAAGAACTAGCAAATCAGGATCAAGCAGTATGACAAGCAGAGTAAAAAATTATTGAGCAGCATCTACTGATTATATATAAATATAATATGAATGCACACTTTAACAATAGTAATTCCTCCAATCCATGAGCTTGGGATAGCTTTCCACTTATTTATGTCTCTTCTGTTTATTTATTTAGAGACAGAGTCTCGCTCTTTTGCCCGGGCTGGAGGACAGTGGCATGATCTCGGCTCACTGCAAACTCCACCTCCCAGGTTCAAGTGATTCTTGTGCCTCATCCTCCCAGGTAGCTGGGATTATGGGTGTGCACCACCACACCAGGCTAATTTTGTATTTTTAGTGGAGATGGGGTTTTGTCATATATTCCCAGGTTGGTCTTGAACTCCTGAGCTTAAGCGATCCACTTGCCTTGGCCTCCCAAAGCACTGGGATTACAGGCATGAGCACCCAGCACACTCAGCTGGGATTTTTTTAACTTCTTTTTGAATAGTACATTATTATTGTATAGAAATGCAACTGATTTTTATAGGTTGATTTTGTATCCTGCAAATTTACTGAATTCGTTCATTAGTTTTGGTAGTCTTTAGGATTTTCCGTATATAGGATTGTGTCATCTGTAAACAGAGAGAGTTTTACTTCTATCTTTCCAATTTATTTTTCTGCCTAATTGCTCTATCCAGGACATCTGTGTTGCACAGAAGCAGCAGGAATGGGCATCCTTGTCTTATTCCTGATCTTAGAGGAAAAGCTGTCAGCTTTTTACTATTGAGTATCATGTTAGCTGTGGGTTTGCTATATGTGGCTTTTATTACATTCAGGTATTTTCCTTCTACACCGAATTTTTGAAAGTTTGTGTCATAAAATGATGTTGAATTTTGTCCAATACTTTTTCTGCATTTATTGAGATAATTATATAACTTTTAGTCTTAATTCTGCCAATGTTTAGTCAGACTGAAGAGCTTCTGTACAGCAAAGGAAACAATCAACAAAATGAAAAGGCATTACAGAATGGGAGAAAATATTTGCAAATCATATGTCTGATGAGAAGTTAATATTGTTGGGCGCTGTGGCTCATGTCTGTAGTCCCAGCACTTTGGGAGACCGAGGTGGGTAGATCACAAGGTCAGGAGCTTAAGACCAGCCTGGCCAATATGGTGAAGCCCCGTCTCTACTAAAAATACAGAAATTAGCCGGACATGGTGGCATGCGCCTGTAGTCCCAGCTACCCGGGAGGCTGAGGCAGAAGAATCACTTGAACCCGGGAGGTGGAGGTTGCAGTGAGCCAAGATCACGTCACTGCACTCCAGTCTGGGTGACAGAGTGAGACTCTGTCTAAAAAAAAAAAAAAAAAAAAAAAAAGAGTTAATATCCAGAACGTATAGAGAATTCCAAAAACTCAGTAACAAAAAAATCCCCAAATAATCCAGTTAAAAACTGGGCAAAGGACCTCAATAGACATTTTCCCAAAGACGTATAAATGGCCAAGAAGTATACAAAAAAGTATTCAGCATCCGTAATTATCAGGGAAATGCATATCAAAACCACAATGACATACTACCTCACACCTGTTTCATTGGTTATCCTCAAAAAGACAAAAGATAACAAGGGTGGCAAGGATGTGGAGACAAGAGAAGCTTTGTATACCATTGGTGGGACTGTAAATTGGTATAGCCATTATGGGAAAAAGCATGAAGATTCCTCACAAAATTAAAAATAGAACTACCATATGATTCAGCAATCCTACTTCTGCGTATATAATGAAAAGAAATAAAATTGGTATCTTTTTTCTTTCTTTTTTCAAAACCTGCATGTGGCATTTGATAAAATTCGTATCTTGAAGAGATATTTGTACCCCCATGTTTATTACAGCATTATTTACAATAGCTAAGATGTGGAAACAACCTAAGTATCAATAAATGAATGGATAAAGAAATTGTAGTATGGGTATATATATGAATACATATACACATACATATTGTCATATATATGTGATAATATATGTCATGTATAATATATATTACAATTTCCTTACATATATGTGCATATAAATAAATAAATATATTTTTTCAATTTTTTTTTTTGAGACAGAGTCTCATTCAGTTGCCCAGTGGTGCAATCTTGGCTCACTGCAACTTCTGCCTCCCAGGTTCAAGCAATTTTTCTGCCTCAGCCTCCCAAGTAGCTGGGACTACAGGCATGCACCATCATGCCTGGCTAATTTTTGTATTTCTAGTAGAGACGGGGTTTTACCATATGGGCCAGGCTGGTCTTGAACTCCTGACCTCGTGATCCTCCCACCTCAGCCTCCCAAAGTGCTAGGATTTCAGACGTGAGCCACCGCCCCCGGCCTATATTTACAATTTAAGGCTGAATAATGTTCACATGGAACACCACGGAACATTATTCAGCCTTAAAAAACAATAGAAGGGAATTGTGCCATTTGCAACAGCATGGGTAAACTTGGAGGACATTATGTTAAATGAGGTAAGCCAGTCACAGAAAGGCAAATATTATATGATATCACTTATATGTGGAATACAAAATAGCTGAACTTAAAGAAACAGAGAGTAGAAGAATGGTGTTGTCAGCATCTAGGGAGTGGTGGTATGGGAAGGCGTTGGTCAAAAGTACAAGCTTTCAGTTATAAGATGAATAAGTTCTAGAGATCTAAAGTGCAGTATGGCAACTATACTTAATAGTATATACTTGAAATTTGCTAGAAGAATAGATCCTGAATGTTCGTGTCCCCCATACACACAAAAAGGTAACTATGTCAGGTGACAAGTATGCTAATTAGCTTGATTGTGGGAATCATTACACAGGTATACTTACCTGTGTAATGAAACAGCATGTTGCAACCTTAAATATATACAATGTTCTATTTTTTTTTCTTTTTTTGAAACGGAGTTTCACTGTTGTCGCCCAGGCTGGAGTGCAACGGTGTGATCTCGGCTCACTGCAACCTCTGCCTCCCAGGTTCAAGCAATTCTCCTTCCTCAGCCTCCCAAGTCTGAGAATACAGGCGCCTACTACCACGCCCAGCTAATTTTTTGTATTTTTAATAGAGTCGAGTTTCACCATATTGGTTCTATTTGTCAATCATACCTCAGTAAAGCTGGGGGAAATAAATAAATAACATATAAATTGCCACCTAGTAGATAGAGAACACGTAAATCATCAGGATGCTTTTGACTTCAAGTAACAGAAAACCCAACATTACCACTCAAGGTTCTGGCAGGAAACATTTTCTAACTCATTTCTCTCCCTCCCTTCTCTTGTGGGTGTGTTTTATTGGCCAAACCCAGTTGAAAGCCAGAGGAGAAGGGAAGTCCCTGACGTAATTGAAACAGGTCAGCCCCCAGGGCAAGAGCAGAGTGGAAAATGTCAAAAAGTAGATCCAGAGGAGGTAAACAGAAGATAAGGCACCAATTAAACTGGATTACACAAGAAGAAGCTTATTTTCTTACATATCATGAAATCCAGAGGCAGGAGGATTTCTAGAATGGCTGATTCAGCAGGGCAATGGTGTCATTCATTTTTCTGCTCTGCTTACTCAGCACAAAGGTGGTATCTCTCCTCATGGACCCAAGAGGGTTGCAGCAGATCTTTGAGCAAAACTCAACCAGGACTATATTTATTCTCATGCATTCGTTTCTTTAAAAAAGCAACTACTACAAATAAAATAAAAGAATACCTAGAAATTAACCAAAGAACTGAAAGATTTCTACAATGAAAACTGTGAAACATTGATGCAAGAAATTGAAGAGGACACAGAAAACTGAAAAGTTATTAGATGTTCATGGATTGAAAGAATTGTTATTGTTCAGGTGTCCATACTACTTAAAGCAATCTACAGATTTAATGCAATCCCTATCAATCAAAATACCAATGACGTTCTTCATGGCATTAGAAAACAACCTAAAATTTATATGGAACCACAAAAGAACCAGAACAGCTGGATCATAAAGCCTCACATAAAGCCTCCAAGAGTGGCTTGTACCGCACACTAACCTTAGTGCAGAGCCTTCGCTTGCTCTGGTCCCAATTCATAACTGCTAGCCATGGAGGGGACTCTCTAAATGTGTTGAAGTAGTATACTCAAATGTGATATGTTGCTTCCAAAATCAGAAAAGATCTTCCAAGCATTGTGCCTCTTTTGTCAAGGTAGATGGTGTGAAGTGAAGGTGTCTGTCACTGTAGGCCTGTTTTCAGATGGTTTAAGCCATGGAATGTACCAGAAACTTCATTCACATGGGCAGCCGCTGAATTTTTATGGGGTTTATCTCCTACCCTCCAGATCATGTAAGTTTTACTAAGGTGTCTAAAGTATGTGTTGTTTTCAGCGAATCAGACCCGTTCAGCATAATATTGTCAATGTAATAGACCATCGTGATGTTTTGTGGAGTGTCAAATCATCAAGATCTGCTAGTACTGTTTTCTGTTCGTGTTGTTGTTGTTTTGTTTTGCTTGTTGAGACAGGGTCTGGCTCTGTCATCCAGACTGCAGTTCAGTGGCACAATCTCGGCTCACTGTAACCTCTGCCTCATCGGCTCAAGCTGTCCTCCCACCTCAGCCTCCCAAGTAGCTGGGACTACAGCTGTATGTCACCACGCCCAGCTAATTTTTGTATTTTTTTGTAGAGATGGGGTTTTCCCATGTTACCCAGACTGGGCTTATAATCCTCAGCTAAAGCAATCTGCCGACTTCAGTCTCCCAAAGTGCTGGGATTACAGACGTGAGGCACTGTGTCTGGCCTGCTAGGACTGTGTATGACAGAGAGCAGGAGAATTGACAGCATCCTCTAGATGTCAGTCAGCCCCTTTCTCTTGCCTCCCAGGTTGTTGTGCAATGGGCCCATAAACAAAGTGGCCATGGTGGCACAGACGGAGGCTGCCCATAGATTCAATTATGTGAACTTCACTTTTCCAAAGCTGACCTAGATAACATCACTGTTGAATGCGTCATCTGCCAACAGCAGAGACCCACACAAAGCCCTCCAGTATGGCACCACTCACAAAGGGGAACAGCCAGCCACCTGTGGCAAGTTCATTACACTGCACGGAGGGACTGAGATGTGTCTTCATTGCAAAAGACACATATTCGAATATGGATTTGCCTTCCTTGCCCATGATGCTTCTGCCAGGAACAGCACCCATGGACTCACAGAATGCCTTATTTACCATCAAGGGCTCCCCATAACAATACTTCTGGTCAGATAACTCATTTCACAGCAATGAGTTCGTGCCCATGCAATTAAGTAGTTTTATGACCTACTCCATCACCTGAAAGTAGCTGGGCTAGTTGAAAGGTGGAATGGCTTACTGAAGACTCAGCTACAGTGCTATTCAAGAGACAAGACACAGAAAAGCTGGATTCTGTCTTACAACATGCAGTCTATGCTTTGAATCATTATTTGATGCTATCTGTTCCATAGCTAGAATTCATGAATCCAGGAATCAAGGGTAGAAGTGGGAGTGGATACACTTTCACTTACCACTATCCCCAGTAATCAGTAATCCACTAGCAGAACTTTTTTT
>CAUYLG010071903.1:0-21184 GCA_963573385.1 Cacajao melanocephalus
TTTCTCCATTGCTTGTTTTTGTCAGGTTTGTCAAAGATCGGATTATTGTAGATGTGTGGTGTTACCTCTGTTGTGATCCATTGGCCTATATCTCTGTTTTGGGGGATATTGCATTTAAAATACTTAGTGCAGTGATTGCAATTTATCTAGCCTTCAATATCGGTTATGTATAACTGTCATTAATTACCCAATGACACAACTAGATAATATTATAATTATTTACAAAATGAATTTCAGAGAGGTTGAGTAAGTAGCCCAAAGTCATGGACCTAATAAATAGTGGGAAAAAATAGATTCAAACTCCATGGCCAAAGGCGATATCCTTGGTCTACTAAGCTTATAATTCTGTAAGTGAAGGCAAATGAGAAGATTAATGTATGAAGATCACAGTTTCACATAACAGGAAACCTGAAAGAATAATTGTAGTTCATTTAACTCATTCAAATCCTTCTATGTTTCAAAGCTCCAGCTCCTCCATCACCCTTGCTATGAGGACCTAACAGTCAATCTCTCACTTATGGATTTATTTCCCATTTTCTATATCATTCCTTGTATTCAAGTCACTCATCAAATATTTGTTATTTTTGTGTGTGCTTTTATCTTTTACTACTTTACTAGATTCTTAAGAACAGAAATTATTGAATGTATTTTATTCTTCCCTAATTCTTTACTTTTTAAGTAATAGTTTTATTGATTAAACTATATGTAATAATTTGCTGGTAATAATATTTGACTGATCTTAATAAAACCCTGCTGTTTCAATAGTATTTGCATATAGTTTTTTAAAGATCACTTAGTAAAAGGAATGTTTAAATTTAGAGAGTTTTACTGATTATCCTTTCTCTCCCTAAATTGACATTAGGTGAGACAAGTATGATTATTTCACTTATACATGGAATTTCATACCTACAGAGGCCAAGTTAATTTAGTGACTTGAATAGGTATGAGACAAGTTTTGCTTTCCTAAGATCAATTTTTCAGTGTTCCATTTACACTAAATTGCTCCTCATATTGAAACTGTGCCCATATTACAATTTTGAATGTCTTACATTATTTAAAGTCGTATGTTCTGAAATAGTGTTTCTTAAGGCTTACTTTGTAGTGTGTGTGTGTGTGTGTGTGTGTGTGTGTGTGGTGTGTGTGTGTCTGTGTGTTTCAGGCACATACCATTGTAAAACTGGAAAAGCTCTGAAATTAAATGAACTTGGATTAAAGTATCAAATATTCTAATATTCTCCAATACTTCTAGCTATATTATCTTTGAAAAATTGAGAAAGCTTTGATAAATTTCATTTTAATTATGTAGAAAATGAGACTAATCCTATCCATAGAATTGAAAAGCTTTGAAGTGATAACACATACAAAATATTCAGGACAATGTCAAACATATAATAAGCTCAAAATAAATGTTAGTAATTAAAATAGTTTCAATGGTTGCTCTGAAGTAGCATTTTAATATAAATCTAGACATCTACCACTGTAGTTTGGATTGTATTAGCATAATTTAAACTCCGATCCTTTAAATGAATCGTATAATTTTGCTAGAGAAATGAATGTTTATAGTTTTGCTATCACAATACTGCTGTTACTCCCACTCCTACTACTTGATTTTCCCATGTTGATGGCAACAAACTGCCCACAAATAGTAGAGGCAGTGTTTGAGAAAAAATCAGGTAAAAAGCTAGCATGGTAACCACTGAACAAGTGAAGAGGTTTTGTGGCAACTGAGAACCCAACAACCATGATCCAATGTATGCCTATACAAATGCTAAAATCAGGCAGAGCTAAAACGTAAACTGTGGAGGTCACTTAACGACTCAAAGTATAAGAAGCAAAAGGTTATCCTCATCAAATACACATTGACTTTGACTTTTCTGAAGATATTAATGCATGTTTTTTATTACTTATGAGTTTTAAGATTTATAAATGATAAAAAAATACATGTTATATAATTAAGGCAGAAACAATAGATTTAAACTACATCAACTTCTTAAGGATTATTTGCTAATAAGAATCTGCACTTTATGAGTAATATGTAAAAGATTTTTTTTTCCCCACTGGAGAAAAAATATCAAAGTAAAGTAGAAAACATCTCTAAACTGCCCTTTTAAAATTCTTACAGATTAAGCTATGCCTCAAGCTGTTGTTATCTGAAGAAGAATGGTTGAAAAATTTTTTGGCAATGGCAGCATTTTACATTAATAATTATTTGAAATAATGGATTAAGAAGCAGAATTTACTCTTAAATAATTGAGTTCCACCAATATAAGGTGTAGATAGACTCTGATAGATTATCCAGAATATTAGGCAGACTTAACATAAGAAAGAAAGTATTATAAATTTTTACAGACACAATCACTCTAACAAATATAGAACTCAGAGTTGTATTTTATAATTGATGGTAACAACTCTGCTACTTTAACAAAGTATCAAATTATACATCAGAAATTTATAAGAAATCTAATTCAACCATACATAAATATAAGATTTTTTATAATACATAGAGTTTCTTAACCAAGTGTGAAGAAAACAGAACATTAAAAACTGAACTGTAGGCATATGATATTTAAAATAATATTGAAAACTAGTACAGATTATTTTCAGCATTGAATTAGGTGGCATTTCATTCAAGTGCCACAGAGTTTACAAGTTTTCTATTGATTTTGGCTGATGTATTATTCTACTGGGAAGAATGAAGAAGTCAAAATTAGTTTTTTAAAAGTGATTTTTAAAATGAAAAAGTTCCAATGGATTAAAGAATATTTGTTAAGTTGTAACTTCTTCGGTCACTTGGGATCAAACACAAAATCCAGAAGACAGCTGCACAGCACAGATAAACAATTTTGTTCTCCACAATTACCTTGATTGTAGATAATCTAATTTGGACTGCTCTCTCTCTCTCTCTCTCTCTCTCTCTCTCTCTCTGTGTGTGTGTGTGTGTGTGTGTGTGTGTGTGTGTGTGTACCTAATCTTATATAAGAGTTGATGCCTTTGGTGGCTGAATTAGGCCAAAATACAAAAGACAAAATAGCTAATAAGTAAGAAACATTATCAAGATTTTGAATCCACAATTGTACTCTAGTTCTCCAAACCCAAGCTTTGATGAAAATTGTTTATTGCATGGCTAAATGCTTATCCTGAAGACATCTTCTGGGCTTTGAAGATTTTACCATAGTCTTAGAAATAAAAAATTGAGCAAATTGCAGTGCTTTTCTGTAATTTTGTAAAACAGGGTGTTTCAAGATAAATTATACCAGTGGACTGTATCTGTTTTGTACCACAAAACACATGTAAAATACCTGTAATTTAGTCATTTCATGGCATGCATGAAAAAGGTAATAAACACAAACACAGACATCCTAGTTTGCAGACATGCAGTCTTCACAAGTTAGAAAGATCTCAGGCTTACTAAATATCAAAGATGAAATCTGTACTGCACACCAAACTACCGAAAATTGCCTTCAAATTTAAGGTGCAATTTATTTCAAATGGGGTAAAGTTGTAGCTGGAAGCATTGAAGCAGACAGAGCTACACCTAGATTTATTATTTCACATTTACGATACAAACCCACATACACGTACATACAAACAATGTATGCCTCAAATGATGTTCTTTATTATTTAGTTTTTAACGGCTTAATTTTAATATTTAATTTATATCAAAAATCTTTATTTCAAAGCATATTTTAATCTTCAGAAGTTTCTAAATTCTAGATTTTCTTAAAATATTTTGGGGTTTTTGTAAACATTTATTTAGAATAAATTTTGTTTATGCCATTAAATTATAAGACTCTCTTACTCCTTGTAGTAAACTAAATTCAATGGCAATACTTTTTATAAGTTGGAAAAAAATTTTTTTCTCTTTCAGTTTACTAATAGTGATTCTGGTCTCATTTTGTTAAGAAATATCTGCAACCTCAGGCATAACAGGCATGCCAAAAATGATATCTCCAGTAAAGCTAAATAACTACAACATTTAGGTTGCATTTAATTTTCTTATTACAAGAAATGTTCTATTTATTTTTTAAAAAGACACATGAAAGGATTCTCTCATGCTCGGTTGCCTAAGTTGAGAAGCAGAGATTCAGTAGTGTCAATACTATTTTCTTATTTCAGCAACAAATACAGCAAAATACGTGAAAAGTTTCACAATGATAGTATGTGTCCAGTTTCAATGTGGGAATCATAATATGATAGCACATTGAACTGGATCCTAGGAAAACAAACTTTTTGTCTTCTACCTGTTCAAAAGTCTAAATTAACTTGATCATTCCATTGATCTCTGAGTATGAGAATTCTAAGTAACATTGTGAAAATAGCAATTGTCTTGCCTATGCCAATTAAGAGAAAGACAAGATAATTAGTAAAACTCACTGTGGGTGAGAATAAAGTTAAGAGTAATAACATACATACAGGAGTAGAAGAGTTTTTATTCACAAGTGAAAATGATAGAGACTTCAGGTTAGAGTCAATTTTATGGTACCCGTTCTGACATTTTGTATTCCTCTTGTGACCTTATCTATTTCTGTTCAAAGGTTCTGCCTTTCCTTAACAGCCTAATGTTTATTGCTGTGGTTCTTATGGTAGCCTCAGAAGAGCTTCTTTACATTTAACATACTGCCACAAGGCCAGCTTCATGGGCTTGTGGCCTATGATGTTGGACAGGGCCTGTCATTTAAAAGGGCTTCGTGCTTGGTTTAATGTTGATATTGTTTTGCAATTTTTGATAATATACTTTTTAAACTTGTATTTTGTAGGTGAAATTCAATGGGACAAAGGAATATGCGGATGAGCAGAAGAGGTACACATATTGTGCGTGTCTGCAGCAGTTCTTGATATGTCATTTGTACAGAGCATTTGCGATGTTTATAAGCACAGCCTTGTAGGGAACACATAATTTGTGGGAGCTCAGTGAATTTCAGAGTATGAAGTAAGCATGTTGCACTTTGGGGTCACTAACAAGAGATCATCTTTTCTGTCTTTTGAACCAGAACTTCCTTTGAATGCAGAAAGTAACCCAAATGACCCTATCGTACTTCTTTTCTTGTGTTACTTCCTTATATTTGCCAACTACTTACGTTGAAAATGATGACAGAAGGAATGAGAAAGATAGCGTAACCCATAGTTTCTTTTCCTTTCAGTTATTTCTTACTCATTGGTAGAATGAGTGTGTATCAAGTAGAATAAAACTAGTTTAGCTCTGTGCAGCTATTTTTGCTGTTTTGTTTAGAATAAATTACATATGCAAGCACAAGATAAGAAATACAAATAGTGTAATTTTGGTAATTCTACACATAAGTTAAAGCTTTATCTTTGCAGTTAAAACTGGTGTTGCACAGTATAAAGATGAATAGCAAATTCCACACTAATAATTTTGTTTTAAATTTTTCTTTAATTATAATAACATAAAAGACCAAAATACACTATGGCAAGTTGAGAGAAAGTCTGTGGAAGAAATAAAAACTTTATATTTAATACTTTAATGGTATTTGTCATGTTTTTTGAACAGAAGATCCAAAATTTTAATTTGTCATTGGGTCTCACAAATTATGTAACTGGCCCTACATTTCTAAGTTACTGAAAATATGCTTTGAGTT
This sequence comes from Cacajao melanocephalus, assembly GCA_963573385.1. NCBI lineage: Eukaryota > Metazoa > Chordata > Mammalia > Primates > Pitheciidae > Cacajao > Cacajao melanocephalus. The sequence goes on from CAUYLG010071903.1 coordinate 5,598, forward strand.
CATACAATGTGTTTACTCGTAGTTCCAAGCACCTATGGGGAAGGGGAAACAAAGTATTTTATAAACCTTCATTTTATCCTTATAATAATAATCTTGTAATTTAGGTGGTAATATCCTTGTTTACCAGATGAAGAAAATGAAGCCCATGTCACAAAACAGGTAAGAATCAAAGCCGGAATTTAGTCTTAAATCTACCTGACTTCAATTCCCATACTTCTTCTACTATCTACAGTGACAAAATGATTGACCATACGAACTAGGACACTTTTGACAATGAAATGGGATGATATTAATAAATATTCCAGGACTATTGTTGTAAACTGACGGTATGAGGCAAACCACGATGTGTGATCACGTAGCCTGCCATTAGATTTATCTTTTGTTATTCCCATTATAACTGTAGGAGGGCTGGTCCTATTCAACACTTGATAGATGATCCATAAATTATTTGCTGAAAGAACAATTTTTTTCCTAGAATATCCTAGGAATCATAAGGTGATTCTAGGTGATATCCTGGAATATCACCTAGAATAATAAGATGAAGGTTTTATAGATATAAAATAATAATCAGGTTAAATAAGTATATACATTGAAAAAATTAAATGGATTTGTAATATATTTGATTTTCATTTTATGCCTGATAAACTTTAGATATTACTTCAAACAATATATCAGATTACAAAACAAAATAAAAAATTAAAACGTTCTAGTTTTCAGGTGTTCACAAGTTTTAGAATGTCATTGCCTGAAAAGTTTGTTATAGAATTTTGTTTTGAGAGGTTAACTTTTATTTGATTCTATGCCAGTACAGTAGTACAAAGCCAAGTGCAGATTTGTCCATTAGTTGGGGGAATTTAATCCACACTAGACTGAGAGAGAAGAGTTTTGAAATACTTATGATACTTAAATCATTGAAGAGCAAATTACTTGCATCCCTGTCTCATTATGAATTTAGTTTTAATTTGATACTTTATCACTTTCAGACAGAACATAGCTTGTCTAATTCATCATTGTATTCTATATAGTAATCAGTGTGGTGTTTAGGGCAAAATCAGAGCTCTATCAATATTTATTAATAATATTAGATATCAGGACATTTAAGAAAGCTATGAATACAGTTCTAACAGTCACTATTAGGAGCCATTTTATAAAAATGGTAATGGTTTTAGGAAAGAATTAAGATACTTTGTTGATAATAAAGAATGTTATTCTCACATTCTAGAGGAAGGAGACAGAAGTTATATATCCTTCTAGATGGAGTTTACAGTATATTTTAAATTATGATGCATTTTTTAAAATAATTGGATGTTCATAAATGTTCCTTGAGACTTACAGTATTTAAAGCATGGTTCTCCCTTTTCATTCTATTTCTATCCCTTACTCCAAAGTTACTGAATGAGAAAACTTTACGTCCTTCACTCTGCTGATTACCATTTCTGGGAACATTGCCTTTGAATGCAGGACATGCAGAAGTGACATCTCACTGCTGGATGTGCTGATTCACTGGCACTAATTTGTCATTTTCAGAAGCGTTCACTCTTACAGATATTTCAGCATGGCAGATTCATGGGTCGAAGGGTAAAAGCAGGTTACCTATGGATAGAAGCAGATAATGGGCATTTTATTACCCAGACATCTCTCATTTTAAAGCTGCTATTCTCAAGGATTAGACAGCTGACCTCCAGTCATGATTTTGATTCCATAAATTGAAATTGGATGCAATACTATTCATTGCTCACATATGATTATGCATGAAGTTAATGTTATGTGATTTTCCAACTGAGGTGATTTCTTAACTTTTTCACTGCCTTACTCCTCTTATGTCCACTGTACTTACGTTCCCACAGAAATCTACTAAATTCCATACAATTCTGAGTAATAAAGAGCACATTTAAGAAACTGGCCCAAGTCAGTTTGTTATTTTTTGAATCCAGAAGGCCCCATTTATAATAATTTTATTTTTACTGTTAGGCACTTGGGTAGGTACTGAGCAGTACACATGGTCTCCACCTGGTAAAGAATAGCTAATTATAATAACAAAGTTACAGCAGTTGTTAACAGCAGAAAATGCTTCCATAGTGTAAACTCTATACTCTTGACTCTTCTCAATATTTACATACATTAATTAGTTTGGGAAACACACAATGTTTAGGATGAAATAAAACAGGTACAAATAATTAAAACACAAGTAATTTTTCATTAAGTACATAAACCATGTACAAAAATGACATGCACATTTAGAAGGATAAACCACTTTTAGCTGCTAAAATCAAGAAAGATTTATTGGCTATCTTCTATTTTATAGATACTGTATAAAGCTATGCTGGTACATATATTAGGGGCCTCCAAGAAGAACATCAGACTAACTTATTCCTCAAAGAAGTCCAGGAGGCAAAATTCATACAAAGCACATAATTAGAGAACTAAATAAAACAATATATTACTTAAAATTTATTATGTATATATACACACATGTATCTATTATATTCCTAAATATTATATCTATATATACACACATACACATACACACACATATATTCCTTATCCAATTTTATGGAATAGTCAGGTATGATTATTTTATTTAACAGCAAGAATTGAAACTAAAGAATACATCTTCATAATTTAAAGCACATTTCCATTTAAATAGGAGACCCAAAGCAACTAGTAAATATAGTCAACATTTAAGGGAATATTTACTCTGTATCATGCCCCAAACCCAAATAGTGCTATGATATAGGCATATAACAAGGAATCCAGGACTTAAAAAAAATTAAGCATAGTGTCCAAAGTAATGTATATTTTAGTAATAGAATTGATATTCATTCTGGGCTGAAAATTTTGAGAGGTGTGCCTTATGACAACTCTGCAATTTTCCACATGTTGATGCTGTCTGAATGTAAAATGGGGGCATGAAACAATGGTCTTGCATTCACCCAGTGAAAGCGATAACTGTTTGTTGTTGTTAGGAACGCAAAATGGAGGAAAGTCTATAATTTCAAACAATAAAATGATTCCTAAAATTTTCTCTCACCCCTCCACCTCCATCGTCTATTAAGTCCTTTCAGCTTAAATATCTCTTGCTTTCAGAAGCCTCATCTCATGTAACTATGACAGTTGTCATCATTCTGAACAAAGCACTATAAATTTCTCTGTCCAAGCATCTGACATCTTTTAAAATATCACAATTTTAAAAAATAAAAAGATTAGATATTTTGTGACATCTGCATCTACCTCCAAGTCTGGGAATTTAACTTCCGTAATCCCACGAAAAGGTATAGAAAACAGCTCTGCATCATGGGGATAAGATCCCTGTGTTTGGCTCAGGTTCTTATTTTAACCAGCTGAAATATGTGACCTTTATTTGGATCTGATTTAACCTGATTCATACAATAAATGATTTTTAAGTGTATAAAGCAATTGTGGGAATATGAACTGTAACTAGATGTTTAATTATATGAACAAATTAATGTCAATTTGAAGGTCGATGATGGTCTGGTGGTTATTTTTTGAGTATTTTTTTTACAGATATTCATAAAAATATTTACTAGTGAAATGATAGGATATCCGTGCAGGCTTTGCTTCAAAGTAATCTAAAGTGATAAGAGGATGAAGTAAGACCTGCAGATAAAATAAGAATATTTGGCCATGTGATGGGTATTTAACTCAACTTCATATTGGGTCACATTTTTTTTATCCAGCTAAACAATAGCACTCATGAAATTATGGATTTAACGTGCTAGTTTTAGATTTTTATTCTAGCCTATATTAGAATAAACATACAACCATTAAAACAAAAAAGTAATATGTACATGTGCAATATGAAAATTTAAAAATTTTCATTTTATTTTTATCCCTACTTTCATAAATGATTGAAACATGGCATAAAAATAAGTTCAAATACATATAATAAAAATATTCAAGGAAAAAATCAAATACAAATGAGAAGACTGGCCTAAAGTTTATCAGCCAATGATGGGTACTCGCATACCTGAATAATAATTAATGTGAGTGAAATTTGGCAGCAGGTTTTGCTTGTTTGTGGGCATATGATAATTACTAGGATTTTGCAGGTTCATCAACAATGTGATTTAAGTTGCCATTTTGAAGATTCATCACGATTATTATTTAATTCCCCATTCAGTGCAGCAAACTATACTAAACCATAGTAGTAATAGGAATGTTATACAGACTACTGAATAGCAGCAAGAAAATAAATAATCCCTAAAAATCCTTTCTTGTATGTAATGAGTGCAATAACAATATTTACCTCATAGATTTATTGTGTTTACACTTTTACTAAATGAGATAGTTCAATTAAGGTAATTTGGTACAGTTACTGATTCATAATAAGCACATGACACATGATTCCATACTATTACTACTATAATAAAGATGTTTTGTTTTTTTATACGCTTTTATATGTGACCCTTACATGGCAAACTTAGTAATTAATCTTGCACAGATGGTAAGGTCTGAGAAAAATTTTATAAAATCCCATGGCAGTGGAATTTGGTTTATAATTTATTAATTTATAGCGAGAAACATTATTGCCATACTCATTAGGCAATTTACATTGCTATGATTTGGCTATATCTCCATCCAAATCTCAGTTCCAATTGTAGTTCCCATGTGTTGAAGGAGGGGCTTGATTGGAGGTGATTGAATCACGAGGGTGGACTTCCCTCCTGCTGTTCTCACGATAGAGTTCTCAGGAGATCTGGTTGTTTCAAAGTGTGTAGCACTTTCGCCTTTGTTCTCTCTCTCTCTCCTGCTCTACCTTGATAAGACATGCTTGCTTCCCCATCATCTTCTACCATAACTGTAAGTTTCCTGAAGCTTCCCAGCCATGCTTTATGTACAGCCAGTGGAACTGTGAGTGAATTAAACCTCTTTAAGAAAATAAATTACCCAGTTTCAGGTAGTTGTTTATAGCAGTGTGAGAACAGACTCATATATATGTTGCCATGGTCTGTGAATGATAATTGAAAACAAATTTATTAACATTACATGTTAAGCCATATTTGGGCAAAAATTAATTGTCCTCATATCCCCTGAAAATTGTGCAGTGACTAGATTCAATGTATATTTTCTGAAAGAAAGAATAGAATGGGTTAAATATAACTCAAATAAAGATAAACTATCATGTTAAAAAATGTCAGATCAATATTAACTTCAAAAGAAATACCAGTTTATTATATAGAAAAACAATTTAAATCCCATGTCATACAGTATCAAAATATCTTTATCATTTCTTTTGGTGATGCTAAAAGAATGCTCTCTTACTCCCCTTCCCATTGAAAATACTTGCTCAAACTTCTAATCTTCGTGTTCTCTCCATTATTCTCCTACTTTCTAATCTTGCCTCATTTTCTACTTTTTAAGCTATAATTTTCTTTTAAAAGCTTCTCTTTAATACTTCAAATAGGGGAGAATTCTAAAATGTTTATTTATTTCCCCTTACAAATAACTGTTTTCTTTGCAAATCAAAGAACAATGTATTTTTTCTACACAAAAGTCCTTTATTCACATTCAAACTGCTGCTACTCCTCTGCTTTTCCGCCTCCTCTTTTTTCCTTCTCTTCCTTGCGAATGAAGTTTGGTTCTCCCAGATGTGAAAAGGAAAAGTACAAAATTCAGCTTGGTAGTTTCCATCCTGGTATAATCCAGCCAAAGCAGATTTTGGGGATTTGAATTTTGAGAGCAGTAAATCTATCTGAAGCTCAGTTTAATACCTCCAAAATGCACTAGAGCTGATTTTTCTGCATGAAAAATAAAAGAATGAAATGAGTTTCTTTCCATCATGGTGTTGGTTGCTATAAAAGAATACCTGAGGCTAGATAATTTATAAAGAACAAAGGTTTATTTGGTTCACAATTCTAATGGCTAGAAAGCTCAAGTTTGGACAAGCAACATTTGATGAGGGCTTCTGACTGCTTTTGCTCATGGTGGAAGTTATAGGGAGGCCAGAAGGTGCAGAGATCACATGGCAAGAAAGAAAGCAAATAGAGAGAGAGAGAGAGAGAGAGAGAGAGATAAAGAAAGAAGGTAGATTGAGGCTCTATTAGCTCTCATGGGAACTAATAGAGTGAGAACTCAATCACTTCTGAGGACGGGCTTCAATCAATTCTATGAGAGACCCACCCCCATTACCTGAATACCTCCTCTTCTTCAGCAACAGGGATCAAATTTCAACATGCAGTTTGGCGGGGACAAATATTCTAACCATAGCTATGGCTGAAGTTGACTACTAATTATCCTTCTTTTTATAACTGAAGAAAGCAGGGACTTGTACATTATAACCCACAAAATTCCCAGGAAGTCCTGGTTTGTGACTCGATTATTACATTATCTAGAAGGAAAACTTCAGAAAATGAAACATCATGATATTAGCTAAAATTATTCTTTTGTGACCAATGTTTTCTTTCAATAAAAACAAATAAATAAATACATCAGATGTTAATAAATACATCAGATTTGTTCTGAGCTCATCTTCGTTTGCTTTTGTTATAAAACATATTCTTCTCCATTCAAATCTTTATGTTTGATATCTGATATAAGAGAGTGAGTTGGGTCTGCATTCATTCTGAGTCGATGGGTATTTGGACATTTCAAGTCCATGTTTCAGTCTGATACCTTATTCTCTGGGAGTCTTCGCAAAGGCATCTTTCTTTTTTCCCTTTCTAATTGGTGTCAGTAATGCTTGAAATGTAGATGTACCCTCTACTATGATAAATTATAAACTTCATTTTAAAAAAATGAGTGTTTACCTAACTCTGTTACTTGACTGGATCATGTAGACATTTTTGTTATTGTTATCATTTTGTTTTTTTCATTTTCAAAATACTGCCCTCATCCTAATAGCTGACCCGCTACAAGATCTATGAAGTATGAATCATGTAGAACTATATTTTTTTTACCTTGAAATGCAATTCTGAATGTCATCTAGAAATTCCATCTACTCTTCACATGAACCACCCTCTTTTTGGATGGTCAAGCTATCCAGTAAAGAAACAGATGTCCTTGGGAACTTGAGTAAATAATATATATTCTAATGCTAGATGTACAAAGTGTCACTTATTCTTCCATATATTTCCAACTCTGACACCTGCTTCTTTAAGCATTTCAGTAGCATTTTCCAAGCAGATACAACATCCTCCCTTTTCTTACATGGACATTTTATTGGTTCATTTTCACACTACTATAAAGAAATACCCAATACTGGGTAATTTACAAAGGAAGGGCGTTTAATTGACTCACAGTTCCAAATTACTGGGGAGGCCTCACGAAACTTTCCATCGTGGCAGAAAGCAAACAAGAAGCAAAGGCATTCTTACATGACAGCAAGTGAGAGAGAACAAGCAGGGAAAATGTCAGACACTTATAAATATATCGGCTCTCATGAGAACTCACTCACTATCACAAGAACAGCAAGGGGGAAACTGCCTCCATGATCCAATCACCTTCCACTAGGTCCCTCCCTTGACAAATGGGGACTGTGAGGATGATAATTTGAGATGAGATTTGGGTGGAGATACAAAGCCAAATCATATCAGAAATGTTCTTTATTAATTTTTTTTTTGTCTTGGAACAAGGTGCCTTTACCTACGATTGCTAAGGCTATGTAATCAATGATTTCCCAGTGATCATTTACTTTCTAGTGGTTTTAGAATCATTCAGAAAAGATGAATTAAGAGACTTGAACTAGTCTTTTCTTTTTAAGAAAACAAGGGAAAGGTGCAGTGTTTCATGCCATATGATTTCAAAAATCCTTCTTTAAAGCACTCAACAGAACCAATATGAAAGACAGGAAGAGGAAGGAATAAAACCATTGAAAGAGGATAAGCTACTGAGCGAATTCCACATTTATTTAAGTTATCTGTTGCACGGAAAATTAAACTCAAATACAAAATAAATGTTTTATATTTTTAGGTCAGAGTTTAGGACTTCCAAAGCCAATATAAATTAAGCATAGAAATCCTGAAAAGCCAGCCTGGGCAACATGGTAAAACCTCATCTCTACAAAAAATATGAAAATTAGTTGGGCCTGATGGTGAAGCCTGTAATCTTAGCTATTTGGGAGGCTGAGGTGGGAGGACCACCTGAGCTGGAGAGGTGGAGTTTGCAGTGAGCTGAGATTGCACCATTACGCTCCAGCCTGGGTGGCAGTGATACCGTCTAAAACAAAACAAACAAATAACAATAAAAAGAAACCTTGAAATGGGAGGGAGACACCAAGAAAGGAAGCCCCCAAACTGCAAACAAGCATCTGCAAATTCCTAGTTGGTTACAGGATTTTATAAATGTGGAGTGAAACTCGCAGTTGAAAGTAACAGTAGGAAAGATAATAAGCTGAACCCAAATTTGAACAATGGATCAGCACTTGGGAATATGAGTTTGGGGTTCAGATTATGCTAAAGCAAATAGTCTTGCTATATATTTCAGCTTATCCATTGAAACTCCAGAAGAATAACATTTAAAAATTAAGAACCCTAATGCCTAAGAATAATAGTTATGCCTTAGTGTTAAGAGGAAGTAACAAGATATAGGTCCCAAAGATACCTAAAACCAAGCTTTCCATAATATCAAAGTGACCAACAATAATTTACCTGCCAGTAGAATACAATTCAGTCTCAAATACACTATATAATCAAATCTCTCCTCTGTCTTTTGTATATGAAAAACATGAAGATGGCAAAAAGTATGACCCATAGTCAATAGAAAAATACGTAGAGAAAATGTGTTGTATTTAGCAGAAAAATAATTAAAATACCCATTGTAGATATGTTAAAACATTTATAGAAAACAATTGATATAAGTAGTGAAGAGAAAAGAAAAAGTCTGAATATATCAGAAAATGTTAAAAAGTTCATTTATTGCTTTAAAATATAATTTTAAAATGTTCAACATTGCTAATTATGGGGAAAATAAAAATTAAAACCACAATGAGATATCACCTTACTCCTGCAAGGAGGGTCATAATTAAAAAGTCAAAAAGCAATAGACATTGGTGTGAATGTGGTGAAAAGGGAACACTTTGACACTGCTGGTGGGAATGTAAACTAATACAACTGCTATGTAAAACAATATGTACATTCCTTAAAACACTAAAAGTATAACTACCATTCAGTCCAGCAATCCCACTATTCAGTATCTATCCACAGGAAAGGAAGCATTATATGATAAAGACGCATGCACATTCATGTTTGTAGCAGCACAATTCACAATTGCAAACATGTGAAACCAACCTAAGCACCCATCAACAAATGAGTGGATAAAGGAAAATGGTATATACACATCATGGACTACTACTCAGCCATAAAAAGGAATGAAATTTCTTTTGCAGCAACTTGGGTGCAACTGGAGGCCATTATTCAAAGTGAAGTAATTCAGGAATGAAAAACCAAATACTGTATGTTCTCACTTATAAGTGGGAGCTAAGCTATGAAGATGCAAAGGGATAAGAATGATATAATGAACTTTGGGGACTCAGCAGGGAAGGCTGAAAGGGAGATGTGAGATAAAAGATTACATATTGGGTACAGTGGTACAGTGTACATTCCTCGGGTAATGACCCCTAAAGAACTTATTCATATAACCAAAAACCACCATACCCCCCAAACTATTGAAATACAAATAAAAATTATTTTAAAAAAGAAAATTAGAATGTGTTATGTCGTTCATAAAATATGTTTACATGGTATAGCATAAAGTTTAGAAGAAAGTATAAAAACTATGGTCTTATAAGGGTCTTACATGTGTTGGCATAAAGAGAAATCATGGCTGACTATAATGAATGAAGGATAAATATTCATGGTGGAGTATAATGACTGCTAGAGCAATCATTAAAAGAGTAAAAAGGTCAGTTAAAAATCAAATAAAGGTGATATAGTGAAACTAGTAAAATAGCTAATCAATCTAGAGAACATAGAGAAGGACCAAACAAACAAACAAACACACACAAAAGGAGACAATTAGAAAACAAACAGCAAGGTGGTAGGTGTTAATTCATCCACATCAAATAATCACATTAAATGTAAATGAAAGAAACATTGCAATAAAAAAACGGAGATTGTAAAAGTTAACTGAAAGAAATACTAAGCATATAGACACTGGTGTGGATAAAATACATCAAAGTAAACTTTAAGATACAAGATATTACAGTAAAAGAGAGTCATTTCATAATGATAGAAAGACTATCAGTTTATCAAAAACATGAAACAATCCTAAATATGTATACACAAAATAGCAGAGCTTCAAAAGTACATAAAGCAAAATCTGAGAGGACTAAAGGAATACATAGACAAATATACAATTATGGTTGAAAATATTAGCACTTTTCTTTCAGTACTTGATGGGAAAAAGTAACTAAACATATAGAAAATTGAAACAGTATTCTCAAGCAACTTGTCACAATTAGCACAATTAATATTTATAGAACACTCCACCCAATAACAACAGAATATTTATTCTCCTAGATACTATGCCATAATCAAGTTTATGTGTATGTGTGTTTGTATATAAATATATACACATATGCTATATGTACTACAGTATCTATAATATACACAGTACATGTTTATATATTAAAAACTTATCTAAAAATAGAATATTTATGAAAAAATATAGAGAGATATCTATTTACATCTATATGTACAGAGAGAATTTTTTTGGATCACATGGAATTAAATTGGAAAATTTTACCTAAATTGCCTAGAAAACCTTAAATATCTGAAAAGCAAACAACTATATTTCTAGATAACACATAAAAAAGGTCAATCTCAAAAACAATTGAACAATTGTTGAATGTTTTTAAATATATGGTAATGAAAACTCAACATTTTAACATTTGCAAATGGAGTAAATGTTTTTCTTCTTTAAGAAAAGAAATTTTTTTCTTTAGAAATTTATTTAAGTGCTTGTATTAGAAAAGTTTTAAACAATTATGTAACCATTCACTTTAGAAAATTGAAAATAAATAAGATAAATTTAAATTAAATGCAAAGTTGAGTGAAAAACAATAAAGATATACATACAAATTAATAAAGTTTGAAACAGAAGATAATAAAATCAATGAGCCAGACACCAATTCTTAAAAGATTAACAGAAATGATAAGTCTTTAGCCAGACTACTAAAAAAACAAGGAGAGGAAATGCACAATACCAATATCAAAAATAAAAGAAGAGATTACACAAATTGTTTTCAGGGATATTGGGTAGATTATAAGGGAGTTTTATAAACAGCATATTGCTAACAATTTGACAATACATAATACAGACAAATATCTTAAAAGACAAGAATTACTGAAAATCATATGCGATGATACACAAAATCTGAATAGTCCTATCTCTAAAAATAAAATTAAATTTGTAATTAAAATCCTTCCTACAAAAAAAAAAAATACCACCCCAGATTGTTTCACTGTTGATGTTCATCAGATATTTCTGAAAACAATAATACCAATCGTATACAGACTGTTTTGGAAAATAATAGATGATAAAACATTATGTAGTTGCTTTATAAGAACCCCAAAACCCTGATACTTAAACCTGACAGGGAATTGACAAAAGAAAAATATGAATGGCATCCTTTATGAACATAGATACAAAAATACTCTTAGTGAAGTATTTGCAAACATATTTGACAGCATAAATAAAGAAAAGTAACTCCTGACAACTGGATTTTATCACAGAAATACAAATTGGGTTTGCCATGTGAAAAATTAACCAGAAAAATTGTCAATTAGCATATTACATGAAAAAATAGTCACCTCCATATGTATTAAAAAAGCATTTGACAGAATTCAATGCACATTAATAAAAATAATAAAAATTCTTAGCTAATTAGGAATTTTCCTCTTTTTACTGAAGTGTGTGTGTAAAAACCCCATAGAGAACATTATACTGAGATCAAGAAGTCATGAATATTTGATCTTATCACTTATACTTGACATAGTATTGGAAGTCCTAGCAAAATCTAAAGTGCAAGGAAAAGAAAAAGCATAAAAAATGGAAATATGTTAAACTCTTTCTTATGCTAATAAATCTACAAAACACAACTACTATTGAAAATGATTCAATTGATTTAGGAAGGTCACAGGGTCATGATTAATATAGAAATACTAACTGCATTTCTTATTAGCAACATACAATTAGAAAATTGATTTAAAATATTATTTATGATGGCATCAAAAACATACAGTACTTAAGAATTGATGTAGCAAATTATGTGCAGGACATCTACATTGAGAATCTACTATTAGATTGCATAAAGAACAAGTGAATAAGTAAATAATATTGACTAAGTCCTTAATAAATTGAGAGATATATAATGTTAATGTACTGGAGGATTTAATGCTGTTAAAATGTAAATTTCCCCCAATTGTAATACACATTCAGAGTAATCTGGATTAAAGTTTCAGCAGGCTTTTATTTTTTAAAAACTTGATTAGCTAAATTTACTATTTGTACAGGTTTATATAAAAGATCAAACATCCTGCAACAGCTAAAACACTTTATAAAAGAAACATATTTAAGAAGATACACAATCTGGTTTTATGATTTAATATAAAGTTAAAGTAATCAAAACAGCATACATTTGGCATAAGGATAGAAAAATAGGCCATTAAAAAGAATATGGTCCAGAAATAAACCTAAACATATATAATCAATTGATTTTTGAAAAAGCACCAAGATAATTCAATATATGAAAGAAAGCTTTTTCATCAAAAGACACTGAAATAATTGCATAATGTCTGAGAAAAGATAAACTGAGTCCCCTACCTCATGCCATATGCAAAAGGTAGTTTGAGATGGATCATGGACCTAAACTTATAAGGTACAGATATAATTTGTTTTACATAGAAAAATATCTGTGTTACCTATTGTAAAATATATATATATATTATATCAGACACAAAAAGTAACAAAAATATGAAACAAAGTAATTGATGAATTAGACTTAAACAAAATTAAAATTTTCTGCTTATTGAAAAACAATCAAGAACACGAAGAATCAAGCCACAGACTGTGAAAAAATACACTCAGTGCATATATCTTGCAATGTTTTGTGTCCAAAATAGATTAATATTTTATGTCCAACAAGTTTATAATAAAAGTCAAGATCTTCATATTAAAATGAGCAACTTTAAACAGGTACTTCACAAAATAAAATATATTAATAACCAATAAACATAGAAAAGGGTATTCTCATCATATTTGTCATGAGGGAAATACAAACTAAAACGACATTGACATATTATTATACACCCACTAAAATAGTTAAAATGTAAAAGATTGACAAAGCCAAGGTTCGGCAAGGGTGAGGAACTCTGGATCTCTCATACGTGGTGAGAGGTGATGTAAATGGTTAGTAGTAGTTAAATCACTCATCATATCTTTATAAAAATAAACTTACATTTACTTCATGAGCCAGCAATTGCACTCTCAGGTATATTCCCCAAGAAGGGAAACATAAGTCCACCAAAAATATATATATATATATACATACATATATATGAGAATATTCATAACAGTTTCATTTTAAGTAATTAGAAACTTAAAATGGTATATTCGTATATGATGCTGGCCCTTGGCTGTCAGAAGAAATTAACTGATATATACAATAGAATGTATGAAAAAGAAAGTAGGATACCTACCACATGATTACATTTATGTAAAGTTCTGGAAAATGCAAAACTTAGTTATAGAAATTAGAACTCTAGATATTCCTGTAGGAGTTGGTAATTGGGCTAGATGACAATATCTGAGATAATAAAAATTTTTTATATCTTGATTTGAGTAGTGGTTACAAGGGGGTGTACATTTGTAAAAACTAATTAAAAAGTGCTCTTAAAATCTTTGCATTTTTGTGAATCATATCGCAATTAAAATATGATCAGAATTTTCAATTTCACAATTCTATATCCACATCTCACAAGGGGATCCAAAGAATACTATTGCATGGTGCAAAGGATAAAATGTTCCTAACTCCTCAGAGCATCTAGTGAAAGGGAGAAAGAGAGAGGCAGAGACAGAGGAAGGAAGGAAGGAAAGAAGGAGGGAGGGAGGGAAAGAGAGACAAAAAGAAAGAAAGAAGAAAAAAAGAAAGAAAGAGAAAGAAAGAAGAAATAAGAAAGAAAGAAAAAGTAGATAATATAAATCTTTTATATTTTCAGATTTTCTAAGTCAAAATTATCTCAGCTCTAAGCAGCTCCATAATTTTTCTCATGATAATTAACTTAGCCTTCTTTGAGTCTCCATTTCAAAATTTCATCCTTTATCATAAAAAAAGCCCATTCCTATACTTTATATATTTTTTCAAGCAGCCAATATTATTTCTCCATGAAATATTTGGGCCAGAAGAATGACTGTGGATGCTCCATTCAAACACACATATAACAGAATCAATGTTGTGCTTGCAAAATGTTTTGTCAGAATATAAAGGCACCTAATGCTTTAATGATTAATATGGCAATTGGCTCAGAGCATCCATAAATGTTTTCCCAATAACACTGAACAGATTCCAAGTTAGCAGCCAAAGCTTTCTCAATGGTTATAGACAAGTTTTGGATGGGCACCACCAATATTTTTCTGTGTGACTTTCATTTCTCTAAATGCCATGGTTGACACACCCCTTTGGGGTTGATACTTTTATTTTGATTTTTTTGTCATTATTTGAGTGTTCGTTTTGCAAATTTACCCAAGGTCTATAATTAGGCAATGTTGTGCTTTGGGGTAAAGAAGAAAAATGTGTCTTTCTAGTGGATGGCAGACCTACAAGGACATGGTTTGGTGATCAGTGACATTGCAATGAGTAGAAATGCCACTCTCTCTGGTAGACGCAGAACTGCACTGCAACGCTTGACATACAGATTATGGACTAAATTTTGCCCCACATTTACATTTTCTGAGGCCCTTTGCGATATGCGCAAAAGACATTCATGGCAACTCTGCCTTTATTTTTCAGCAACATGTCTTTTACCATCTCAGTATTTAAGCTTAAGTTGGTTATCTCTATTTGTTCAGAGCAATGGTTACACTTCTGATTAAAAATATATATGTGCAAGTGTCCTTTTTGCTAATTAAGTTTTTTAGGGAATAAATAAAGGAAATGCAGTAAAGGGAAAGATATATTTGGAACACGGACATGAAAAGATTCAATTTGGAACTTTTTGATCACTATTGATTTTTCCCTTTACAGTCTGTTTGGACATGTTCCAAATATATCTTTCCCTTTACTGCTTTTCATTTATTGACTTAGAGTAGTTGTTAATACTTTAAAAGTTGGGGACCCAAGCTTCTCTCCTCCTCTGTCTGTGGAGATTTAGTAAGACTTTCATATCAGAAAATCTCTGTGGGGGACCGGCACGTCTGCCAGGAGGCTCCCAGCCTGTGGGATGCCTGACCCCAACTCAGAGATATTCATCACCTGGAGGAGAGAGTGCGCGGAAGAAAAGGCAGATAGACAGTGGGGTCTGGAGGGCTACTCAGGCAGTGTCTGAATGGCATGCCAGAATAGCAAGTTTATTGTGTGCATAAGTCTGATTATATATCTTTTAGTTCTTCCTTGATGACGTAAACTACATTGT
>CAUYLG010071905.1:0-22631 GCA_963573385.1 Cacajao melanocephalus
GTGACTTGGCAGGAGGCAGAGAAGCAGGAACCAGCACCTCCGTGGTCCCCAATCCCAGATCCTCAGGCTGCTCTCCCCCTGCTGCTCCTCCATGTGTCTCCCCATTCCTGGGTCTCAGAGGACACCAAGAGGCTTAGAAACCCCCATGACTCAGGAGCCTCCTTCTCAAGGGTGTGGCCTTCCAGACCCCCTGCCTGCCCTGGGTTGGTGACAATTCATGAACCTGAGCAGTCACAGGCCATTTGCTTCATGGTAATGTTGACCTTTACTGGCAAAGAGGCACAATTTCCCCTGCTTTCTGCACTGCACGGTAATGGGGCATGAGTTCAAGGGGCCTGAGAGACCTCAAGGCCCAGGAGGATCCCTCAGGCACACCCAGCATGGGTGCTCTTTGGGTGCCCTCCAGGACCCCTCAGAGAGCAGCAAACTCTGTCATCTCCAATCTTCTGGGTGACAGACTTGCCCGAGGGCAGAAGGAGGCAGAGCTAAGAGTTCCCCTCCACCCTCCATCTAGGGCTAAGGCTCAGCCCACTCCTCTCCTGAGCTCTCCAGGATGGGTTTGCCACTGAGTGCCCCCATCCATGCCTCTGCACTTGATTTCCAATACAGACAAAGTTTGTGCTTTACAAGCATCAATACATTCATTGGGGAAGGCCACAGTCTCTGCAGGGGCTGCCCATTCTCCCCTAGCCTGCAGTCATGGGGCAGCAATGAAACCAACAGTTCCAGTTACAGGCAGGGAATAGGAGGGAATCTTGCTCTGCCGAATGCCAGAGTGACTTCAGTGTTGGCTTCATCTGCTATAACTGATGGTTGTAAGTTAAGATGAGAACAATGGTCACACATGGCTGGCTCCCTTCTGCAGGAGGAAGTGAGGTCAATCAGCAATGGAGGTTTGAGGGGTACAGGCTCAGGGAGGCAGGAAGGTGTTTCTCAACTTACTGGTGATAAAACTGAGATCCAGAGAGGTAAAAACACTTGCCTAAGGTCACACAGCACAGTGACAACAGAGCAAGAGTCGGAACTCAGCTCTTCCCAGACAGGACACTACCCAGATATCAACACTCCAGGTGGGTGTGGAGGAAAAGGGAGGTCACTTGGTGGGGGCTGGGCAGTAGGAGAGGGCAGAGAATGTCCAGCCATGTGCACTCCACAAGGACAGGGTCTACTGTGTCCCTTGTTTTCTGCTGCATTGGCAGGACCTGGCAGGCAATAGGTAATCTATAAACGTCCATTCCCTGCCCTCCTCACTGGGTTGCCAGGGCTACATGGGCTGGTGCAGGCCCAGCATCTGCTGCTGCACTTCCCCATCTCTTCCCCACAGCTAGGCAGTCACATGTCCTAAGCTCCTGACTTCACTCTACCTCCCTGCTCCTGATTCCAGAAGTCTCAGCAAAGACTTGGAAATACATCTGAGTTCAAATAAATAAACACAGACCTAAAAATTCTGCTTGTATTTCTTCCCCTTCTCTGTCATCCACCCAAGTTCTGTCTTCACTTTCCCAGCCCCTCAAATGTCCAGCCCTCTGGGTCCCCCTTTGCCCCTTCCTACAGGACCGAAGGGCCCCACCTGTTTCAGATAATGAAGGAATGATGGAAGAGCCAATAGTTATAAAACATTGTTCCCCTGCCTCCAACACAATGGAGCACTGGGAAAAGGTCTTGACATGTCTGTGATGGAGTATATGTTGTTTACTGAGAAACAATGCTGAGGAACATCAAGCTATCCCCAGGCAGAAAACTGCTAGAATAGTAAGCAATGTGTGCCGGTCATGCATTAGTTCAACCAGTTCCCAAGACGCAGGACATATGACCTTGTCCCCATTGCTAACTCACAAAAAGTGCTTTCTAGCTTATTTCTGTTTTAGTAGTGAACAGGTACTATCTGCCTGTTTAATCTATCTTTATTCTATGAAGAAACATTAAGCACCTGCATATTAAAAATAATCACTTGTTCACAAAGAATAAATACATGGATGAGAGTCTGCTTTGGGCTTTCAGCTGGGAAATGCTGTCAGTCCCCTGACGTCCCACTCTGATTTCCACTTTTGCACTCTATCTTTCTTTATTTCTGTTTCTTAATTCCTTCGGCGCCACCTGGGTTGGGGTCTCCACGACTGAGCTAGTCTCAGCAACAGAGCAGCTCAGCAGACCCAACTGAGTTGCAGGGCAAGGGCTAAGCTTAAGCAGATGGGGTGCACACAAGTCACCGAGAGCCACTGAGGCCCGCAGCTGGTGACCCAGTCACATCCGTGGCCTGAATGCTGAGCTCACCCACAGCCGTGGAGTCACATACACCGAGCTGCCATCCATCGTCACTCAGTCAATGGTGCTTGAGTGCCTGCTCTGTGCCCTGAACTGTTCCAGGACTTGGGGACACAGCTCCTAATGCAGCCAACCTTCTAGCACAGGAGACAGACCCCAAGGTCCTACCTCTTGGCCAGCTTTGTCCTGCTCTGCAGAGTCCTGATGCAGGACCCTCAGGGCCATGTCACTGGTAGAACTTTACTGGCCCGGTCCCCTGGTCTGTGATGGGGCTGTGACTGCTCTCACAGGTGAGGACCCAAGAGGGTTCCTGGGGCTCTGCAGACCTCCTGGGCCTGGGGTCTGGGTCTCCAGGATCCCACTCAGGAGCTCCTTCCTGGTCCCGTTGAGTATTCCCATTTAGCAGCTGCCCCAACCCCTCAGCTATGTGGCCAGAGATAAAGGGTCAGGGGAGTGGCCAGCTCTCCAGATGGATATAGATGGTAAGCACCAAGATGGAGCCTGTGTGTGCTCAGTGGACTTCCCTCCATTATTGCCTCTGCAGCCAGAGCTCTCTGTGGCCAGCTAGCAGGGCATGGAGGTGACCCTTTCATTCCCCAGTTCCCTAGGACAGATGAAATAATCAGCAGTTTGTATGTCCAGCCTGATTGGCTGCTCACCAGTTGTGTGAACTTAATCATGTCCATTCACCTTTCTGGGCCTCAGTTACCTCCATCTGTGAAGTGGGCAAGTTGGCAGTACCTGCCTTCTAGAGCTCTTGGGAAGAGACAGGCAGTGATGCTGGGCATAGTGCCAGGTGGTGGTGAGCCTCTGTGAGCAGTTCCTGTGTGTTAGGGGATGCCCCAGACCTCTTCCTTATTCCGAGCTGCAGCCCTTCCAAGTCTCTCAAACCCATTTCCTCTCCCTGCACCTACTGTCCCAGCCAGAGTGTGGCCATCCTCCCAGTCTCAACCAACCCATCATGTCAAGGGGGAGAAGGACACACGGCCATATCATACAGATACAGAAGATTTTTACCTTCACAGAGGGACTCTGCCCAGGGATAGGGATACTTTAGAGGAGAGGTAGAGGAAGGTTATTCAGTGAAGGCATCCCTTGATTTGGCTCTTGAACCAACAGTGTATTTTTTCCAGATGGAAGCAGCTGCAGGGTGGGGTGGAGGCCTCCCAGGCAGAGGACGCATCAAGGTAGGAGCGTGGGGCTTCATAGTGAGGAGGGTGGAGGTTTGAACCCAATGGTCAGCACCGGGGAACAGCTGGCCTGGACCCTGACTCTGCTGCTTGCTGGTTGTGCGACCTTGGACCTGAAGTCCCCCTCTCTGGGACCCCATTTCCCAGCTGTGATAAGCCAGGATAAACCAGCAGGTGCTCTGGTGATTACTGCAGGAGGTCTGGCTGCAAGGGGGGCTCCTGGAGTTTGAAGGCTTTGGGAATTATCGACAGAAAGGTGATAATTGAAATCTCAGGTGTGAAGGGGACCCCCCAGGGAGGGTGTGGGAGGAGAAGAGATGAAAGGATAGCAGTGGGGAGAGACCTGGAACCTCTCCCTTGATTCTGCCCATGGACTCCTCTGATGACAGAATAAGGAATCAGACTCTGGCCACAGCAGAGTGAAAAGTTAGACACAGAGAAGAACTTTCTCACCATGACAGACACAGAGTGTATCTGTCATGGGTGTACTGAGAGGATGTATTGAGAGTGTATTGAAATACAGAGTGTATTGAGATACAGAGTGTATTGAGATACACAGAGTGTATTGAGAGGGTGCATGTGAAGCCCAGCTCCCTACTTACCATGTAACCCTGGGCAAATGACTTGACCTCTCTGTGCCTGAGTTTCCTCATATGTAAAATGAGGACAACAGGTATACCTGCCTCACCGTTGTCCAGAGGGTTACATGAGATAATCCATGCATAGTGCTGTGCCCAGCACTAAGCAAGTGTTTAATGTGAGCCGGATGCAATGATGATGATGTTTACAGTGATGAGGATTCTGATGATGTTAATGGCAACAATGATGGTGATAACAATGACAGGAATGAAGGCAACAGTAGTGGTGATGAAGATGATGAGGATGATTGTTACCAACTGAACTGTGTCCCCCCAAAATTCATATGTCGAAGCCCTAACCCCCAATGTCACTCTATTTAGAGACTGGAGCTTTAAAGAGGCAAAGTTGCATGAGGTCATCAGAATGGTGACCCTAATCCAAGAAGATTCTTGTCCTTATAAGAAGAGGAATAAAGTTGGGTGTGGTGGCTCACACCTGTAATCCCAGCACTTTGGGAGGCTGAGGCAGGTGGATCATCTGAAGTCAGGAGTTTGAGACCAGCCTGGCCAACATGGCAAAACCCCATCTCTACTAAAACAAAAATTAACTGGGCATGGTGGTGCATGTGTGTAATCCCAGCTACTTGGGAGGCTGAGGCAGGAGGATCGCCTGAGGTCAGGAGTTTGAGACCAGCCTGACCAACATGGCAAAACCCCATCTCTATTAAAAATACAAAAATTAGTCAGTCATGGTGCTGCATGCCTGGAATTCCAGCTATTCAGAAGGCTGAGACATAATAGTTGCTTGAACCCGGGAGGCGGAGGTTGCAGTGAGCCGAGATCACACCACTGCACTCCAGCCTCAGTGCAGTGAGACAGAGTGAGAACTTGCCTCAGAAAGAAGAAGAAGGAGAAGGAGCAGGAGAAGGAGAAGGAGAAGGAGAAGAGGAGGAGGAGGAGGAGGAGGAGGAGGAGGAAGAGAAATAAGAGGAAGAAGAAGAGGAAGAAGGAGAAGAGGAAGAGACACCAACCAGGGAGTGTGTACACAGGGGAAGACCACGTAAGGACACAGCGAGAAGACGGACAGCATCCACAAGCCAAGGCAAGGGGCTTCAGGAGAAACCAAACCTGCTGACATCTTGGTCTTGAGCTTTTAGCCTTAGAACTGTGAGAAAATAAGCGTCTGTCTTTGAAGCCTCCAAGTCTGTGTCTTGTCTTGCAGCGGCAGCCCAAGCAGACTCAGACACAAATGAAGATGGGCCCCAGGCCAGGCTCTTTCAGCTCTCTGCCCTGCTGTTGCCAGAGATGCCTCATGGTCCATCCTCCCATCCTGTCCTGCCCCAGAGCTTGTTTATTGGGTGAAGCTTAGTCTCCATCACTCTAGCATCAATATTTACTTAGTAAAAACTGTAGACCGAGAGCTAGACAGGATAGAAGTATTGAAAAATGATAAAGCCTGAGGACAAAGAGCACTGCTTTTTTCTCAGATCACAAAATTTGGAGCAGAGGGAAAGCCCAAGAGAGGCTGAAAACAAGGCAGGCCTTAACCTCCTTGACCTGAGGAGAGAAACTTTATGGGACTGAGGGTCACAGTGGGCAGTGTCAGAAAGGTCTCCAGGAAGGTTCTCAGGCTGTCCTAGGTCACTAAGAGGGCAGGAGTGTGGGTGGAGGGCCCTCTATCCTTTGAAGTTGATGTCAAGAAAGCAGCCAAATCCTCCCAGCTTATTCTAATAGTTTCTGTCTTAAGGATTGATGTGGATACAAATTGCAGAGCCTGTAGCAATCATGAGCTTCCATACTGTATTAGTCCATTTTCACGCTACTATAAAGAACTTTTCTCAGACTGGGTAATTTATAAAGGAAAGAGATTTAATTGACTCAGTTCTGCGTGGCTGGGGAGGCCTCAGGAAACTTACAATCATGGCAGAAAGGGAAGCAATCACCTTCTTCACAAGGTGGCAGGAGAAAGAAGAGCAGCACAGGGGAACTGCCCTTTATAAAACCATAAGATCTCGTGGGATTTATTCCCTATCAAGAGAACAGCCTGGGGAAAACTGCTCCCATGATCCACCCACCTCCCACCAGGTTCCTCCCTCAAATGTGGGGATTATAGGGATTACAATTTGAGATGAGATTTGGGTGGGGAAACAGAGCCAAACCACGACACATACTCACATCAGCCCTTCAGGCCATCTTACATCAGGATGTGCAATTGTGTGTATAAAGTGGCTGGAACATGGAACTAGCTTAGCTGGTGCTGAGGATGATGGTAATGTTGGTAATGGTCATGTTAGGTGATAGTAATGGTAATGATAGTAATGCTGGTAATGGTAACAAGTGATGATAGCAAGAGTAATGGTAATGTTAGTGATAACGGTAATGGTGATTATAGTGATGGTGTTGATAATGGTGATGGTAATGGGTGATGATGCTAATAGTAATGGTAACGAGAGTGATGATGATGTAATGATGATGATGACGGTGATGATGATGTAGTGGTGTTGGTAATGGTAATGAGTAATGATGGTAATAGTAATGGTGATGGCAGTGTTAGTGATGGTGATGGCAATGATAGTGATGGTGGTGATAGTGATAACAATGGTGATGGTGATAGTGGCAGTGTGATCGTGATGCGGGTGGTAGTGATGGTGATAATGAGGATGATGGTGGTGGTGATGGTGATGAGTGATGATGGTGATAGTGATAATAATGGTGATGATGGTGGTGATGGTAATCGTAAGGAGTGATGGTGGTAATGGTGATAATAGTGGTGATAGTGGTAATAGTGATGATGGTTGTGGTGGTGATGCAGGTGGTGATAATGATAATGGTGATTATGAGGATGATGGTAATGGTGGTGATGGTCGTTGTAATGAGTGATGGTGGTAATGGTGATGATAGTGATGATAGTAATGGTGATAATAGTGATGATGATAATGGTGGTGATGCAGGAGGTGATGGTGATGATGATGATGAGGATGGTGATGATGGTGGTGGTGGTGGTGATGTAATGGTAATGAGTGATGGGGATGGTGATGATAATGGTAATAGTGGTGGTGATGACAGTGGTGATGGTGATGATAATGATGGTGGTGCTGGTGGTGGTGATACAGGTGATGGTAACGGTAATGGTGATAGTAATGAGGATGGTAATGAAAAGAACAAACACTGGTTGGATTGAACAGCTTTAACAGGGGGAGCTGTTACCTCTGATGGGGATCTGACAATCTAGAAATGCCCCAACCAGCCCTTCACTTCCCTACTGTTGCCCCACCTCACCTGCTCTGCAGGAGAGGATCCAAGAAGCCTTGCTTTTCAGAATTCCTTGAAGATGACTTGGGGATGAAGTTGGCTAATTCCATCTCTGGAATGTTGGCCACAGCTCTTACCCCTAGGGAAAGGCTGGGGTGGAGACCAGGGAGATACAGGTAGGCCAGGGGCAGTGGATGTGAACAGAAGGACAGCAGGTAAGGCTTAGTCCCCCTGGGTTGTTAGTGAGAGACTATTAGCAAAACAGCCCTGCCCTGAGATCAACTCACTGTCCTGATCTAACCAGTAGTTTGCATCATTAAACTGTACACCCAACCTGAGTCCATGCCCCTGAGAAGTTTCAGATCAGATAGGAAATGATTCCTGTCTCTAAAGCAAGAGTCTAGACACAAACCAGAGGTAGAAACTATAATTTTCAGTTCTAATTATGCAGTGTGAGTTAATTTTTGAAAGTAAAATAAATAACAATACAATAAAATATCCCACTCCCCCCCAAAAAAAATTAACATCCTGAGTTATTTCTGTTCATTTAAAGGAACAGTGGAACAGTGCATTTTTATTCTTTACTCCCTTCCTGTTCTTATGGTTTGACTTATCCATTGAGATCATTTGCTGAGCACCTACTTGTGCCAGGCATATGCGGGCAAGAATAAGAAATAAGCAAGTCAGACAAGGTGCCCACCCTCCTAGGGCTCATAGCCAGGAGGAACACATGGCCCTTCAATGAAAAGTCACAAAGATTGAAGTCCACCTTGAAATAGAGCCAAACATGCCATGTAGAAGAGGCCATGTGAGTGGATAGTCAGGGGGACTAACCTGGATAGGGGTGATGTTAGGAACTGATATTTAACTTGAGGCTGAATAAGCCAGTGACCTGGAGAGTAGGGGACAGAGTGATCTAGGGAGCAGGAAGAGCACGTGCAAAGGTCCTGTGGTGGGGAGGAATGTGTTGGAGGGACTAAAGAAGGCCCTGGGACAATGTGTGGTAAAGAAAGAATGTGCAGAGGCAGAGGAGGCAGCAGCCGACCTGCAGGGCTTTGTGACCTTGGCAGCAGGGCTGGGTTTACTCAAAGTTCCCCAGCTGGCATGAAAGAGTTCTAAGTGAAGGGGTAGCTTGATTAGTTTGGGAGTACTACTTAAACCATGTTGGCCAGGCTGGTCTCGAACTCCTGACCTCATGATCCACCCACCTCGGCCTCCCAAAGTGCTCTGGGATTACAGACATGAGCCACCACACCCAAACTTTTTTTTTGTTTTTCAATCAGGCAATGCCCCAGTAGGTGGTGAGACAGTGTCCATTTTGCAGATACAGAAACTGAGGCTTAGGGGAGGGGAGAGCTTTGCCCACCTTTGTGGTGGCTCACGCCGTTAATCCCAGCACTTTGAGAGGCTGAGGCAGGTGGATCACAAGGTCAGGAGTTCGAGAGCAGCCTGGCCAAGATGGTGAAACCCCATCTCTACTAAAAATACAAAAATTAGCTGGGCTTGGTGGTGTGCACCTGTAGTCCCAGCTACTTGGGAGGCTGAGGCAGCAGAATCACTTGAACCTGGGAGGCTAAGGTTGCAGTGAGCCAAGATCGTGCCACTGCACTCCAGCCTGGGCAACAGAGTGAGACTCTGTCTCAAATAAATAAATAACCAAACAAAACCCCAGAAACACAAAAACAGAACAAAACTGAACAAGCACCTTCCAGTTCTCTAGGTCAGCAGTCCCCATCCAACCTTTTTGGCACCATGGACAGCTTTTGTGGGATACAATTTTTCCACAGATGGGCATGGGGTGGGGATGGTTTGGGGGTGATTCAAATGCATTACATTTATTGTGCACATTATTTCTATTATTAGTACACTGTAATATATAATGAAATAATTATACAACTCACCACAATGTAGAATCAGTGGGAGCCCTGAGCTTGTTTTTCTGCAACTAGATGGTCCCATCTGGGGCTGGTGGGAGACAGTGACAGATCATCAGGCATTAGATTCTCATAAGGAGAGTACAACCTGGATCTCTTGCATGAGCAGTTCACAATTCCCCTGTGAGAATCTAATGCCGCCACTAATCTGGCAGGAGGCAGAGCTCAGGCAGTAATACAAGCAATGGGGAGGGGCTGTAAACACAGATGAAGCTTTGCTTGCCCCGCTGCTCACCTCCTTCTGTGCAGCCCAGTTCCTAACAGGCCATGGACCAGTACTAGTCCATAGCCCAGGGACTGGGGAACCCTGCCCTAGGTTTTGTGGCCCTGCTCTCTGCGTGCCTAGGAATGGGCTGGGGTTGGGGCAGAAGGAGAGGGAGAAGCTGGGATCATGGGCTGCACTGTTTTCAGTCTGGAGAAGAGGCTGTCCACAGAAGAGAAAAGGGATTTCTCATCCTTGAAAATATCTCAGTTGCAGCCTGGATGACTAATACCTGGGAACGTCCCTGGCCGCTCTAACCTTAGATCTGGAACTAAGGCTTCGTGAAATGCCTCCCCAGCTTCCTTCCCCAGATCCAGCACTTGCTGACAGCAACCAGAAACACAGCCCAATTCCACGTTCAAGGAGCATGGGAGCTCATGGGCCCACGTACATCAGGAAGACTGAACAGAAGTGGGTGGGGCTGTGGAGGTGAGGTGGGAGAGGGATGTGGGCAGATTATGGAAGGAACTGTCAGCCTGGAGAACATGTGGATTTTACAGACAGCAGGCAGTGGAGAGCCCTTGACAGGGAGAGTGAAATGGAGAGGGACAGCGGGGGAGAGGAGGAGAGAGAGAGAGAGAGAGAGGATCAACTGCTTGCTTCAGAGGGTGGCACATAGTCCCCTTATGCATGGCCCAGCACATAGTAGGCATTCAGCAAATGCTTCCTAGGACACTGAACAGCACCTCCTGCTTGGGGCAGCGGGGGCGGGGATTCAACAATGAGTTCCTGGCAGAGCACCTGAGCCCACGGAGGCATTGAGGGGAGGGGATACTGGTGCCCCTCTCCCCCACCCCTGCCCCTGGCCCCTGGGTTATGCAGTCCAAACCCTGGCATTAAAGCAGCGTCCTCACCCGGCTGTACACTCAGATCACCTGGGAGCTGAGATGGCACCATGCAGGCCCAGCCCAGCCCTATCACTGCACTAGAGACAGGACCATTATGGGCTGCCATGGTCAGAGGGAAGCAGGGGCAGTGGACCCAGGGCCTGCTTTTCCTGCTCTGAGGGCCTTGTTCCCTAGACGAGGAAAGCCTGGGCACTCACCTGGGGCTGGCAGTGATGGGTCCTGGATGCCTGCCTGATCCTGGCACCCTTTCATAGGTCTGTTTAGGAGGCACTGACTCCACATGGGATCTCTAAGCCTCTCATAAACCCACAGATGGCTTCCACTGCACCCTAATTTCTCTGTCCAGTGCCCATAGGTCCCTTAGGACATTTTCCTCCTGCCCTGTCCTCAGGGATGAGCCCCACAGCCTCTGAAGCTGCAACAGAATGACCAGGTCTCATCACTCATTGGTCCATCTTTGTTATTACAGCAAAATACAGTCATGTGTTGCCTAATGATAAGGATACGTTCTGAGAAACGCGTTAGTCAATTTCATCGTCGGGACATCATAGAGTGTCCTTATACAAACCTAGATGGTAGAGCCCACTTCACACCTAGGCTCTGTGGAATAGTCTGTTACTCCTAGGCTACAAACCTGACAGTGTATTGCTGCACTGAATACTGTAGGCAACTGAAACACAACAGTAAGTATTTGTGTATCTAAACATAGAAAAGGTACAGTAAAAATACAGAATAAAATATAAAAATGGACCAGGCATAGTGGCTCACGCCTATAATCCCAGCGCTTTGGAAGGCTGAAGTGGTCAGATCACGAGTTCAAGACCAGCCTGGTCAACATGGCGAAACCCCATCTCTACTAAAAATACAAAAATTAGCCAGGCTTGGTGGTGCATGCCTGTGATCCCAGCTACTTGGGAGGCCGAAGCAGGAGAATCACTTCAACCCAGGCATCAGAGGCTGCAGTGAGCAGAGACTGTGCCACTGCACTCCAGCCTGGGTGACAAGAGTGAGACTCCATCTCAAAAAAAAAAAGAAATATACATATATATATATATATATATATATGTATTACACCTGTGTAAGGCACTTACAATGAGTGGAGCTTGTAGGGCTGGAAGCTGGTCTGGGTGAGTCAGTGAGTGAGTGGTGAGTGAATGTGAAGCCCTAGTGTACATTACTGCATACTACTGTAGACCTTATAAACACTGTACACTAGGCTTATAAAATGATATTTTTCTTTCTTCAATAATAAATTAACCTAAGCTTACTGTGACTTTTTTACTTTATAAACTTTTTAACTTTTTTATTCTTTTGTAATAACATTTAACTTAAAACATAAATATTGTACAGCTATTTTATTTTTTTATATCCTTATTCTGTAAGTCTTTACAAAAAATAAATTTCTCCTTTTTAAACTTTTTTTTTTTTTGGTTAAAAACTAAGGCACAAACACACACATTAGCCCAGGCCTGCACAGAGTCAGGATAATCAGCATCACTGTCTTCCACCTCCACACCTAGTCCCACTGGAAGGTCTTCAGGGGCAGCAATACTCATGGAGCTCTCATCTCCTGTGGTAACAGTGCCTTCTTCTGGATACCTCCTGAAGGACCTGCCTGAGGCTATTTCATAGTGAACTCTTTTTATAAGTAGAAGGAGTCTATTCTCAAATAGTGACTAAAATGTATAATATAGTAAATACATAAACCAGTAACGTGGTGATTTGTTATCATTATTGAGTATTCTGTACTGTATATAATTGTATGTGCTTGACTTTTATACAACTGGCAGTGGAGTAGGTTTGTTTACTCCAGTGTCACCACAAACACATGAGCAATGTGTTGTGCTATGATGTCATGATGGCCACGTCACTAGGCAACAGGAATTTTTCAGCTGCATTATAATCTTATAGACCACTATTGTCCGTGTGTGTAGGGGTTCGGTCAGGGTAGTGGGAGAAATTATGAGAAGTTATAGAGAAATAGACAAACCTTCTTGAAAGGCTGGGAGGTTTTTGCAAAAGCCTTGGGGAAGAATGAGCCAAAGGCAGCGGCTCTTATCCAGAGGCAATTAGGCAGAACTAGGTACAAAGAAATGTAAAAAAGTTTATCTAAAGAGCTTGTTTACTCATGTGGTCCTAAGACCAACCTTTGAACATCCACAGTGCATGACTGCTCTCTACTCAGGGTAGTCAACAGTGTTATTACCCACAAATGGTGTTTGCTTTAGGCCTTGGAACCTGGCCTTTAACCATTCCACAAGTGTGTTGACTCAAAGCCTCTATCATTAAATCTATACAGAATAAATGCCCGCAGCACCAGCTGGTAAGGGCCGCAGCTGCTGACTCTTTACAGCACCCTCCTCAGTGTCTATGAGTGGCCTGGACCCCTAAGCCCGCTCTTTCACTGGATATCTGTGTCTGGGTGCATTTGTTCACCTGTCGCTGGGTCAGGGTCTGCAGGTCGGTCCTGACTCGTGTGATCTGTTGTTGACCAAAATATCATTATGCAGCACATAATCAATTTCACACAGTATCATTTTTCTTCTTCCTGAAGGACTTCCTATATCATTTCTTGTAGTGTTCTGTGATTATTTTTTTTTTTAGCTTTTGTATGCCTAAAAAAATCTTTATTTTGCCTTCATTTTTTGGAAGCTATTTATGGTTTGGGTCTGTGTCCAAACCCAAATCTCACGTCAAATTGTAATCCCCAATGTTGGAGGCGGGCCATGGTGAGAGGTGACTGGATCATGAGGGTAGATTTCCCCCTTACTGTTCTTATGACAGTGAGTTCTCAGGGGATCTGGTTGTTTAAAAGTGTGTAGCACCAATGGGGATAGCATTGCAACCCCATCAAAAAGTGGGCAAAGGATATGAACAGACACTTTTCAAAAGAAGACATTTATGCAGCCAACAAACACATGAAAAAATGCTCATCATCACCGGTCATTAGAGAAATGCAAATAAAAACCACATTGAGATACCATCTCACACCAGTTAGAATGTGATCGTTAAAAAATCTGAAGACAGCAGATGCTGGAGAGGATGTGGAGAAATAGGAAGACTTTTACACTGTTGGTGGGAGTGTAAATTAGTCCAACCATTGTGGAAGACGGTGTGGTGATTCTTCAAGGATCTAGAACTAGAATACCATTGACCCAGCAATCCCATTACTGGGTATATACCCAAAGGATTATAAGACATTTAATTATAAAGACACATGCACATGTATGTTCATTGCAGCACTGTTTAAAATAGCAAAGACTAGGAACCAACCCACGTGCCCATCAAAGATAGAATGGATAAAGAAAATGTGGCACATATACACCATGGAATACTATGCAGCCATAAAAAAGGATGAGTTCATGTCCTTTGCAGGGACATGGATAAAACTGGAAACCATCATTCTCAGCAAACTGACACAAGAACAGAATATCAAACACTGCATGTTCTCACTCATAAGTGGGTATTGAACAATGAGAACACATGGACACAGGGAGGGGAACATCACACACTGGGGCCTGTAGGTGGGTGGGGAGGCTAGGGGAGGGATAGCAGGGGGTAGGGGATTGGGGACAGCTAACATTAGGAGAAATACCTAATGTAGATGATGCGGGGATGGATGCAGTAAACCACCATGGCATGTGTATACCTATATAACAATCCTGAATGATCTGCACATGTACCCCAGAACTTAAAGTATAATTAAAAAAAAAAAGTGTGTAGCACCTCCCACTTCTCTCTCTTCCTTCTACTTTGGCCATGTAAGATGTGCCTGCTTCCTCTTTGCCTTCTGCCATGATTGTAAGTTTCCTGAGGCCTTCCCCAGTCATGCTGCCTGTACAGCCTGCTGAACCATGAGCCAATTAAATCTCTTTTCTTTATAAATTACCCAGTCTCAGGTAGTTCCTTATAGCAACGCAGTAATGGACTAATACAATATTTTTGCTGGGTAAAGAAATCTATGTTAACGGTTTTTTACCTTCATTACATTAAAGATGTTGACTACTGTTGATCTTATCTACTGAATTTTACATCTCAGGCATTATAGTTCTTATGCCTAAAATTCAAGTTAGGACTTTTATGCACTTTGTGTCTACATTTTGAACACCCAGGATACAGTTCAATAGTTAGCTTAATGTCCTTGTCTTCTCATTATAATATTGGCAACAGTATTGTGTTGATTTAAATTAATTTATTATTCTCCTCATTATGGGTTGTGTTTTCATGCCTGTTCGTATGGCTGGTAATTTTTGTTTAGATGCCAAGCATTGCAAATTTTACCCTGATAGATATTGGATTTTTTTTTCTGGCATTCCTATAAATATTCTTGAGCTTTGTTCTGGGATATAGTTAAATTACTTGGAAACAGCTTGATCCTTCTGGGTATTACCTTTAATTTGCACTGGGTTAAACAGTGTCCCCCGCAAAATCATGTCCACCTGAAACTTCAAAATGGGACTTTATCTGGAAATAGGGTGTCTGCAGATAAAATTAGTTAAAAAGAGATCATACTAGATTAGTGTAGCCATAAATTCAAAGACTGGTGTCCTTGTAAGAAAGTCATATTGGCCAGGCCTGGTGGCTCATGCCTGTAATCCCAGAACTTTGAGAGACCAAGGCAGGTGGATTGCTTGAGCCCAGGAGTTTAAGACCAGCCTGGGCAACACGGTGAAACTCCATCACTACTAAAAATACAAAAATTAGCTGGGCATGGTGGTGTGTGCCTGTAGTCCCAGCTACTCAAGAGGCTGCAGTGGGAAGACCATTTAAACCCAGAGCAAGGCTGCAGTGAGCCATGATCATCACCTGAGCAGACCCAGGTGTGGCTCAGGCCACGAGAGAGCTCAAGCAGTGAGCCTTGGAGGCTGCAGAGTGCAGGAGCTGCGGAGGCAGATGTGAATGGGTACCTCACGATCATGCCACTGGACTCCAGACTGGGTGACAGCCGGAAAAAAAAAAAAAAGGCATATGAAGACACACAGAGGAGAACATAATGTGAAGATAGAAGCAGAGATTAGAGTGATGTATCTGCAAGCCAAGACAGCCAGAGATTACCACCAGAAGCTGGGAGACTGGCATGGAACTGATTCTCCTTCACAGACTCCAGAAGGAACTCACCCTGCCAACACCTTGATTTTAGACTTCTGGCCTCCTGAACTGCGAGGGAATTAATTTCTCTTCTTTTCAGCCCCCTGGTTTGTGGCAGCCCTAGGAAACTAGAAGCTGTACATAATTTATTCTAGGAGGACTCACTCCCCACATCTGAGACAAGGTCTTTTGAGCACTCTGCCCCGTGCCCCATGAATTCTGAGGGTTTTCCGTCTAGCCAGTGAACACAGGCCTTATCCCTGCCCCGGTACCAGTGCTGGCTTCTGTTCATGCCATTACTCTCAAACGGTTCTGTCCTGGCATTGTTCTCACATGATGGACTTTTCGATCAGTACTCAGTCAAATACTTGAGGGGGACCTCCTGGGCATCTCTGGGGTTCTCTTTTCTTATGCAGCTCTCTCGTCTCTGGTGCTCCACCCTTGTAAAGTTCACCCTGAGCCTCCCGTGACTCTGCTCCTCTCCTCAATTCCAGGAGCCTGCTGGACTTTACCTGAGCTCTTGCTTCTTGCACGGTGACCTGAACACCGTCCTCAGGCAGGGAGCTGGGGGTCACCAGAGGACTCATCTTCCTTGCACCTCTTTTCCTCAAGGATCACTTTCCTTGGCTGTCTGATGTCCAATGTCTTTATAAAAGCATTGATTTATATATTTTTCTTTCTTTCTCTTTCTTTCCTTCCTTTCTTCTTTCTCTTTCTGTCTTTCTTTTGGTTGTTCAAAGATAAATTCATTGCATTAGTCTATCTTGGACATGAACAAAAGCATAATATCTTAAAGGCTTAGAATCTAAAGAAGTCTTATAATCTTGAGATGATTTAATCACAGAATCTCAGAGTCTTGGGCTTTTTGAACTACAGCAATTTGGAATCTTAGCTTGCTCAAAGGAGTGAACACTTTCTGATAATGATCAGCTCCAATATTCATTAAACACAAATGGTGCCAGACAACTGTGCCCAGTGCTTTGAACACATTATGTCATTTAGTCCCCATGACAACTCTGGGAAGTAGGAACTTTTATTTTGTCTGACTTTCCAGATGAAAAAACCGAGACTCAGCATGTCATGCTATGGTAGGAAAATATATCCCAAAATTCATGTGTTGGAAACTTTATCCCCATTGCAACAGTGCTGGGAGGCAGGGCCTTGGGGGAGGCAATTAGGTCAGACTAAGGCCACTATAAAATGACTTAGTGGAGGGAAGTTGGCCCGTTTCTGCCCTTCTGCCTTCTGTCATATGAACACAGTATGCATCCCCACTGGCGGATGCAGCTTTCAAAGCTCCATTTTGGAAGCAGAAACAGACACCAGACAATTAAACCTGCCAACGCCTTCATTTTGGACTTCCCAGCCTCCAGAACAGTGAGAAGTAAATTTCTGTTCTTTATAAATGAGCCAGTCTGTGGAATTTTGCTATAGCAGCACAAATGGACTAAGACAGGAACTGGTACCAAAGCAATGGACGGTTGCTATAACAAATACAAATGTGGAGGCAGCTTTGGAAGCAGGTGATGGGGTAGACTGGAACAACTTTGAAGCAAATGGTGGAAAAAGCCTGCATTGCCATGAACAGGGAGTTAAGTAAGGGTGATTCTGGTGAGGGTTGAGAAGACAAGAGCTGCAGGGAAAGCCTCAGTCTTCTTAGGGATTACGTAAGTGGTCACGTCCAGAATGCTGTAGGAAAACGTATCATGAAGGCTATTCTGATGAGGTCTCAAATGGAAATGAGAAGGAGATTCCCATGGATAGAAGGAAGCCAGGTGATCTTCATTCAGAGAAAGGAAGAATAACCCAAAAGGCATTTTGGAGATTTTGGGGGGCTGCCACATCCATCACAGGCCCACGGTGCTAGGGCCTGGGGACAGAAGGGTTTCAGAGGCAGGGCCCAGGACACACATGGGACCTCAGGACTCACTGCTCAGGACCACCTCGTGTCTCTGCTCCCCCCATTCAGGCACAGCACTCCTTGACCACCCCAGCTATGGCTCCAGCAGACCAGGTGTGGATCAGGCCACTACACCAGAGAGCTTAAGTGGTGAGCCTTGGAGGCTTCAGAGTGCAGGAGCTGTGGAGGCAGATGTGAACGGATACCTCAGAAAGCTTCTGAGCCCAGGCAGAGACCTGCCACAGGGACAGAGCTGAAACAGAGCGCTCCCACTAGGACAGTGCCTTGTTATGCCATGGGAGTGAGGCTGTCCCCAAAGACCCCAGAGCTATAGAGTCAACAGCATCCAGCCTGGGAAAACCAAAGGCATGGGACTCCAATTCATGACAGCTGAAGCCAGCAAAGCCATGGGGGAAGGGTTGCTGAAGCCTTGGATTCCCAAGCCTCCACTGCAGTGTGTCTGGAAAACTCGACATGGAGTCAACAATTATTCTCAAGCTTTAAGATGTAATGCTTGCCAGCCTGGGTTTTGAACTTACCTGGGACCTGTTATACCACCCTTTTTTTTTTTAAGACAGAGTCTCACTCTGTCACCCAGGCTGGAGTGCAGTGGCACAATCTCAGCTCACTGCAACCTCCACTTCCCAGGTTCAAGTGATTCTCCTGCCTCAGCCTCCTGAGTAGCTAGGATTACAGGCATGCACCACCATGCCTGGCTAATTTTTGTATTTTTAGTAGAGACGGGATTGGTTAGGCTGGTCTTGAACTCCTGACCTCATGATCTGCCCGCCTCAGCCTCCCAAAGTGCTGGCATTACAGACCTGAGCCACTGCGCCTGGCCCTCTTTTTCTTT
This sequence comes from Cacajao melanocephalus, assembly GCA_963573385.1. Lineage (NCBI taxonomy): Eukaryota > Metazoa > Chordata > Mammalia > Primates > Pitheciidae > Cacajao > Cacajao melanocephalus. The sequence continues at coordinate 18,171 of CAUYLG010071905.1, forward strand.
ACTATTTCTCCCTTTCGAAATGGAAATGTCTGACCTTCACCTCTCCCACCATTGTATTTTGGAAGCACACAAATGTGTGTGATTTCACAGGCACACAGCTGGGAGGGAATCTGCCTCAGGATGAATGCTTTGAGCTTCTCCCATGTTCGATTAGATGAGACTTTGGACTTAGACCTTAAAGTTGAATGTAGAATCAGCTAAGACATTTTGGGGCTACTGGGATGGGATGAATGTATTTCATATGTGAGAACAGAAATCTGGGGGAGGCCAAGGGAGAAATGCTAGGATTTGAAGGTGCCCCTCCAGAATCCAGGTGTTGCCGACATAAGAGTATTAAGAGGTGGGACCTTTAAGAGGTGATTAGGCTGTGAGGGCTCCTCCCTCATGAATGGGATCAGGCGCCCTTACAGAAGGGCTTGATGCAAGATCCCACCCCCACCCTGTGAGGACACAGCAAGAAGGTCTTCACAGATTCCAGAGGCTTGACCTGGGATTTCCAAGCCTCCAGAACTATGAGAAAATAAATTGTGGTTCTTTATAAATTACCCAGTCTGTGGTATTCTGTGACAGCAACACGAAATGAACTGAGGCAAGTCAGCTGCTGAAGTCAGACGCCCTTGTAATCAGTGTGGCCAGAACGTAGCCCAGGCCCCTCAGCCTCTCTGCTGTTGCTTCCTGCAAGGCCTCTCTGCTGAGTGCTCCCCATCCTCTGGGCACACCTCCAGTGTCGGGGAGCTCATTACCCCTCCCCAGGGCTGCCCACCCATCCCAGCTTTGGACACATTTCTCCTTCTCAGTACATCCACCCATTGGCCCCCAAATCTGCCCTAGGAATCTTCACACAGGACTTCTATAGAGAGAGGGAGCGGCTACCCAAGGCAAGGGCTATACAGAAGAGGAGCGCTGGAGGAGGAAAGCCTGGGTGCAGCCCATCCTGGTGAAAGATAAGGAAGTTTATCCAGAAGGAGGGAAGCAGCTGGAGACAAGGGGAGCTGGCCCCCTGGAAGACAAATGAAAGCAAAGCCCAGAATGTGGGGAAGGCGGCGGGGCCGGGGAGAGCAGAGAACTCACAGCACAGGTACATGATTCTCCAGCAGCCAGAGTTCTGGGGCCTAATGAGACTGGAATTAAGTGCTGTGCCTTTAATTTCTCAGGTTTTCTCCCAAGAAATTTATTCTGCAAAATGTGCCTTGTGCCATCCATCCTCCCAGATGGCTTTTTAAGTGAAGCTGTTTGTTAAGTGGGAGAAGAACAGGGAGGGGAGGGGGAGGAGCAGGTGGAGCCACTGCAGTCCCACCCACCCTTTGCTCTCCCCTGCCCCCCCTCCCCCACTGCCCCCTGCAAAGGAGAGGAAGTAGAAACAGCAAGTGGGAGAGTGGGAGGGTGGGTGGGGGGAGCCCCTGTGGTTTCACAGAGCGTGGCCTCCCAGGATGGGATGCTGTGGCACAACTGAGTCCACATAACCTGGGTCCCAGTGACCATCTCCAACAGTGACTGGCCCCCAGTGTGAGCACTGGGTAAGCACTTTGGAGTCACTGGTCCCATACATCTTCCCACATCCCCAGACAGCAAGTACCATGACCGTCCTCCATCCCCAGAGGAGAGGCTCAGAGAGATGCTGGCACTTGCCCAAGGTCACACAGCTGGTGAGAGGCTGACTAGGGATTGGAGCCCTGACTCTTAACCAAGGCTGTCAGCTGGAAGAACCTTAGTGATCAGCCCCACTGAGGCATGCAGGCCCCAGGTCATCAGTTTCTCCCTCTGTACAGTGGGCTGGTTGGTATAGCTCAGTGATCCCCAAGCCTGACTCTGCATCACAATCTCCTGGGACTTCTCAGCAATACTGAGGCCTGGGCCCCACCTCAGTATCTAGAATGTTTAAGCCCCACCCCATCCCAGGACATTCTCGCAACCCACTTGCACAGAGTCGCACTGAAGGTTGGAAGGTCTAGAACCCATACCCTACTCCCTGGTGAATTCTCAAGGTGAGTGTTTGCCGAGCTGATTGCAGTAGAGGGACGAGGAGGCAGAAGTGTCCATGCTGCACATCTGCGGCTGTCTGGAGGGAGGACGGGAATGGATTCCATTTCCACCTCTGCCTTTCCAGGCCTCCTTTCCCCTCCTTCCTCTGTGTAACCCCCACCCCTTCCCCACTCCTCCCTCCAAGCCTGGCTTGGAGGGGCCGTGATGGATCACCGTGGTGGATCACCGTGGTCCCTGGCTGCAGATGGCGTGGCCACCACTCTGTGCCAGCCACTTCAGCCTGGGGCGCGCAGCAGCAGCTCAGTGAACAACTGTGGAAGGGAAGAAGACAGGGCCTGGGGAGAGGGGTGGTGCTGGGACAGGGGTGGTGCAGTAGAAATCATAATCAGGCTTCCCTATGGTCCTTTTCCAGGCTGGGATCGTCTTTTCCCAACCAGCAAATGTAGTACATGTGCGCGTGCATGCACACACACACAGACACACACACACACACACACACCCCTTTGTTGCCTTTTCTTCCCTAAGGACTAGGTGGATGTCAGCTTCCCTCCCAATCCCTGAGTGAAGGGTGGGGAGATGCAGGGTTGGCTGGATGACTCAGTGCTGGAAATGTGGCATCTCACTGTGTAACTGGGGGCTTTGCATTCTCAGCTCCCCTAAGAGGCCGCAGGCACCTCCCCAGACATCTGTGAGTGCAGTGTCATCTTAGCCGGGTATCCTCACTCCCCTCTCAAAGCCTGAGCCCTTTCAGGTCACAGAAAGCCCTGACACTGCCTTGCTAGAAGGCTCAGCGAACACAAGAAGTTTCACTCCGTGAACGGACTCCGACCAGGACCTCTGAGGAGGAAATGTCCTATCCCGTGAGGTTCCCAGGGGCGGCAGGGGGAGGAGATGTTGGGCCTCTGCAACCACACCTTGGTCCCCCTCACGCTGGGGCCTCCCTGACCAGGATTATGTACTTGAACAGGGGTCCAAGCACAGGAGCACGTTCTGGAACCCCTGATGTCCTGCAAAAAGCCAGGGAGGCTGGCAGACAGAGGAGGGAGTATGGGCTTCCGTCAAACCCACTTCTCTGATATTAACCTTGACTCAGCCTCAGGTGCTGAGTGTGGACAGGCAAGTGATTTGGGAAAAACTGAACATCGGGGAGTGGATGACAATCTACATCCCCGTGGGCATCTGCTGCCACCACTGACAATGACAGTGATGATCACTGTCCTGTGTGCCAGGCACAGTTCCAGCCCCACGCTCTTTATTTCCTGGCAGCCTCACACTGTCTCCTGAAGAAGGTCCCTCCTCAGAGGAAGACACCAGACTCTGATAGAAGCCATCGCCTGCCTGTCCCCAGTCTGGGCCCTGGTGGCTCTAGTGTCACCTGAAACTCCCAGCTTTTCCCACTGACACCACCTCATCTGTAAGGTGCAAAATCTGCCTATGTTCTGAAGACAGATTCAATGGAGATGGTCCCCCCTTTTAGAGAAAGTCTGCAGAGGCGAGTGTCAGAGACGATGGAGTACTGTGTCCTCGGAGACCAGCATTGTCAGAGGCACCCATTAGGGAACAAATGAGCTGTGCGCTGGCTCAGGAGGCATGGAGGAAATTGCTACAAGGACGAGGGAGTGAAGGGAGAATCCATCAGCCCAGGGCAGGGTGGGGCTGCCCGAGGTCTCACGGCCTGGCTGGGGACCAGCTTATGGGGTGATGAGTGAGAAGTGAGGGGTAGGGAAGACAGGGGCTTTCAGGAGCTCTTCCTAAGACAGGAGCTGCTAGAATCTGAAGTTTCTCCTGGTGCAAATTTGTCCCATGAGATCCAATTCCAAAAATGTTTTAGAACTACTGAGAAGGAGAATATCTCTTTTTCTTGTGAAGTTGAAATGGTAAAGAGGGTCAGTCTGGGGCTTTGAGGGCCTTCAGGAAGAGAAGGGCTGCCTTAGGTTCAAGCCACCACAGAGAGAGGCAGAGAGGCCCTAGCCTGATGACACTGTTTAGGACCCAGACCCAACCCTGCCTGAAGCTATCCTTGTTGTTTTTTAGTCGGTTTGAGTTCCTGTCCCTGGTGCCTGAAAAAGTCACAATTAGCTTAGAGATAGTAGACTCAGGATCAGAGAGGTCAAGAAACTATCTAAGGAGACCCAGCTAGAAAATGAGACCAGACCTTGAACCCAGCAAGGGTTCAAGGATCAGGAATTCTGATCCCACTCCAGGCTGCCAAGGTCACCTTGAGGAGTTAATGGGGGAGCTCAGAGGCCATAAGAGTGCCCCCTCCCCTCACCCACATCAACGCCTCCTTCCTGCAGCTGTGCATGCAGTAAACGTTCCTCTTCCGTGTCACACACTACAACACCATTGCCATTCAATCAGCAGTCACGTTAATTAAATATGAATTGATTGTGAGAACAGTTCTCGAGATGTAGAAGTGATACACTTAGGCACCAGGTAATTAACTCAAAACAACAGGCAATAAGCATGGAGCCAGGT
>CAUYLG010071906.1:0-42852 GCA_963573385.1 Cacajao melanocephalus
CTGTTAACATCAAGAAGCTGAAATTCTCGGTCAGGTGCCGTGGCTCATGCCTGTAATTCCAGCACTTTGGAAGGCCAAGGTGGGTGGATCACCTGACGCCAGGAATTCAAGACGACCAACATGGTAAACCGTGCCCCCCCCAACTCTACTAAAAATACAAAATTAGCTGGGCATGGTGGCAGGCACCTGTAATCCTAGCTACTTGGGAGGCGGAGCAAGGAGAATGGCTTGAACCTGGGAGGTGGAGATTGCAGTGAGTCAAGATCCCACCATTGCACTCAAGCCTGGGCACCAAGAGCAAAACTCCGCCTCAAAAAGAAAAAGAAGCTGAAATTCTCAAATTGGGTGAACAGTTCACCCTCGGCTCTGCCCATTGCAGTTAAAATGCCACAGCCTCGAGTTCAACTCCCTTCCTAAACGGAGTTGGTGCTTGCTGTAGTATCAAGTGATATCTTTTCAATCTAGTGACTTGACAGTTTCCCAAAGGGCGTCTCTTCGCTCAGAAAAGAGCATAATCTGCCTTCCTCTTGGTTTTGAGTCAAGATAGGAGTGTTCCTACACCAAGTGACAAAGTCAAATGGTTGCTTCAGTCCACTCTGTTAGACTTAGCAGTCCTCACTCCTCAGGGGCTCCTCATGACTGCGTGTGTATTGATCATAATTTCCTTCCTTTTACTCTTTAAATCCAAACGTGACTTTGCTGTTTAATCTGCAGGTTCCCACGTGTTTTGAGTGAGGCTCTCAGCATAATAAGGCGATCTAACTTTTCTCTCTCCCCACTGTAGGATGGCTTTTGTAATTTCTTCAGGACCTCCTACTCGCTGGCATTATGGAGAAAACTGCTGGTCCAGGTTTTCCTGTCATGGTTGTTAACAGCAGCATTCATCTACTTCTGGACACGATAATTAGGAGTTTTTAAATTTTTAGCCCACTTCTACCTGCCCAGCTGTGACCAACTAAATGACTGAGGGGTGAGCACGAGAACTGGGAGAAAGCACCTTCCTCCCACCCCAGATGTTTTTACTTGAACGCATACAAGGAGTCCTAAGGTGATGATTTGGCCAGTGTTTTAACTTGTGACAAGTACTCAGGTGTGAGGACAAGAATGCAAATGGCTCTTCCTTGAGTGGGAGAAATGGGGAATCTAGTGCCTCATTATGGCAAAGAATCACAGAAGAAACTGCATTCCATTAAATGGGAAATAGGGTGCTATTTGGTGAAACTTGGATAAGAGTGGATGTGAACCTGGTCTCCACAACTTCATGTGCTGCTGACTCATTTTAATCTTGGCCACAGCTGGGGCAACACAAGCCCCAAAGCAGAAAAAAATCCCAGTTTAACAAGGAATGTCACCTTAAAATCTTTTATAAGGGATTATTTGAGACCAAATCCTTTGAAGTCTAATTCTTGGGACTTCTAGGTTTTTATAGTTAACATATTAATTAATAAATTGTTAACGTCAAAGTTTTAATAAATTTATATCTTTAAAAATTGGCTTTCCTGATTCAGTAAGCCCTCCTTCTTAGGAGTAAGTTGAATTGATGACAGTTTGTTTTTATTGTCTCCTTGAATATACATGTAACAATGCTTGATTTTTTTTTTTCCCCCAGTAACACATGAGCTCATAAAAAGTCCCTCCTTCCTACCCTCCTCCCATTCTGCAGTCAAACTATCACCTACCTGCAAGGTGTTTAATGTGTGATTTCCTCCAGGCCTTCCCGCCTGTTACTATATTTGCATTTTTGTAAAACTTAACTGGACCTGCTCTTTTGACTTAATCTTAGGAGGTCTTTCTCTCCAGAACTTGCAGCTCTGCTTCACTGTTCGGACTGTTGCAGTGCATTCTTCATTATCACGGAATACGCTGATTTAACTACCTTGCCACTGCTGTGTATTTCAGGGTGTTTCTCCTTTTGGGGGCTACTAGAAACATTGCATGGAGTTTTTTTGTCTGTAGCGTTGTACACATGCATGATTACATTGGTAAAAGAATTCTAGAATGAGAACATAGAGAATCTAGTCCCAATTGACGTGTATTAAAATTTGGCTACTACCAAGTTATTACTCAAAATAGGTTTGACCAGTCAGAACTTACATCAGGGCGTGAGAGTGCTTAGTTCTTCACACTTGGCAGTATTGGGTTTTTTTTTTTTGTTTTTTTTTTTGACTTGGTCTATCACCCAGGCTGGAGTGCAGTGGCAAGATCTTGGCTCACTGAAACATCTGCCTCCTGGGTTCAAGCGATTCTTGTGCTTTGGCCTCCCAAGTAGTTAGGATTACAAGGCGCCCGCCACCACGTCCAACTAATTTTTGTATTTTAAGGAGAGACAGCGTTTCACCATGTTGTCCAGGCTGGTCTCAAACGCCTGACCTCAAGTGATCCGCCTGCTTTGGCTTCCCAAAGTGCTGGGATTACTGCAGGCCTGAGCCACAGTGCCTGGCCAGATCATTCTAAATGTTTGCCTTTATGGCCTCAGGGTTATTTCGGTGGTCTTGAGGAAGATCTGTGTTCCAAGAGTATAAAAACTATTCTATGTCCTTGGTCACTAATCCATTCTAAATTTTTTTTGGTGAAGTATGAAGTAGGGCTCTTTTCTTGAAGAGATATTTCAGAGGTAGATATTTCAGCGTTATTCATTGACGGTTCTTTTTTCCCCTGCTGATTTGACTGTATTTACCATTCTGTTCTGACATCTTTCATCTAATAACACTGTCTCAACTGCTGTATGTTCCCAGTATATTTGAATACCTAATGGGCTAAGTCTAATCCCTTCCCCTATTTTTCAGAAAAATCCTTGGCTGTTTTAGGGAATAGTATAAGGTGAATTTTGTAAAAAGCAGCTTATAAAATCCATTCAGAGGCCTGGCACAGTGGCTCACACCTGTAATCCCAGCACTTTGGCGGTGGGGGCAGGGGAGGTGGGATGGATCACTTGAGGTCAGGAATTCAAGACCAGCCTGGCCAACATGGCAAAACCCCATCTCTACTAAAAATACAAAAATTAGTCGGCTATGGTGGCGCATGCCTGCAGTCCCAGCTACTTAGGAGGCTGAGGTGGGGGAATTATTTGAGCCCAGGAGGCTGAGGTTGCAGTGAGCCATGATCACACCATGGCACTCCAGACTGGGTAACAGAATGAAAGTGGATCAATTTGGAAATACATAGTATCTTTTTACAATATTGTCTTCCCTGGTTTTTGTTTGTTTTTTGAGACAGGTCTTCACCATGTTGCCCAGGCTGGTTTTAAACTCCTAAGCTCAAGCAATCCACCTGCCTTGGCCTCCCACAGTGCTGGAATTACAGGCATGAGCCACCACGCCCAGCCTAATATTGCCTTCCTTTCTAAGAATATAAACTCCTGCTCCATTTACTCAGGTCTCTTACGGTTTTCTTTTTGTTTTTTTTTTTTTTCCCTAGACAAAGTCTCACTCTGTTGCCCAGGCTGGAATGCAGTGGTGCGATCTCGGCTCACTGTAACCTTCAACTCCCAGGTCCCAGTTCAAGAAATTCTCCTGCCTCAGTCTCCCAATTAGCTGGGATTACAGGCATACACCACCAGCTAATTTTTGTATTTTTAATAGAGACAGGGTTTCGTCGTGTTGGCCAGCTTGTCTTGAACTCCTGACCTCGTGATCTGCCTACCTTGGCCTCCCAAAGTGCTGGGATTAGAGGCCTGAGCCATCGCGCCTGGCCTGTGGTTTTCTTTATGTAGGTTATATTTAGATGTTTTCCACCTCTTTGGCTTCTGTCGCTATTGGGAATGGAATCTGCAGAGGATATCTGCCTTCCCCAAAGCCATGTGCTCTTGTGATGACAGCTCAGTTTTCCTACAGGAACCTACCTATCCTCTGTTCTTAGACCATGTGGCTCTGGTGGGGTTGACTCCTCACTTCACTCCACCCTAAGATCAGGAATATGACCCAGATCTGGCCTAGAGAGCCGAGTCCTAAGCAAAGCTGGCAGGGATTAACATTAGAGTTCGTGTACACACTATCAGGTGACACTTCGTTTCCACCAGAGTAAGGAGGGAACCTGCCTGGTGACGAACACCGCACAGAAGGAGAGAGTCTAAAATTCGGAGGCAGGATGGAGTGTGGAGAAACAGTTCTGGTGACATTACTTAAATTTCACAATTTGGCTGTGCCTAAAGCTACTTGGGACTCAGATTTCCTTTTCTGCTTTATTGTTTCAAGTGAAAATTCAGTCTCAAATCCGATAATCAATTTTTCCTATTACATTTATTATTCGGTTATGGCTGCCATAAAAAGAAACTTAATGTAGGTTCTAAACTGGCTGCTTTGAACTTCCAGTAGTCCTGTTTCTTTTTCAACACTTAAACTTTCTCTTTCTTAGATAACTGCATAGGTTCGTGAAGGGTAGTGATCACTGTTCTCTGTCTACCAGTCGTTCCCTCCGTTGCTGGTCTGTTGATGGCCACCTTTTCTTCTGGGACTCTTTTTCACTTTAGCATTTGAAGAGGAAGATGTGGAGGCCTGGCTTAGACCACAATTCAACCTAGACTCTCTCAGGTTCTCTGAGTCAGTTACAGATGAGACACACATGGGTTCATCTTGCCGCAAGACCCCATCTCCCATCAGTGCGCTGAGCAGATGGCACAGTGGTGAGGCCTGCCAGGGTCAGGGAATGGTTTCGTCTGGAATGGCTCAAGAAGGAGTTAGTTTTTTCACGTGATAATCACGTCATTGTTTTCAGGCATGTCGCTGCTTCTTCCACAGCCAAATATTCTGGGCTCATAAGAGGATGGCTGATTAGCACGATGCAGCACCGATTGCTAGGACAGTTCCAATTCTCTCAAAAGGCAGATTCTTCGACCCTGAGATACCATCACGCATCAGCCTGCAATCACAGGTCTGTCCACTCCAATAGCAGTTCTTAAGGTGTGGCAGTCCTGAAGTCTTGGAGATCAGGGACTTTTGGCCTGATATGCAACCCTTTGTCTACTTTGAAAACTAATGTTATCTTCTCTCAAGTTTTTCTTGCATTTCTAGCTTCTAGCACTTCCAGGTAAACGTTGCTTGCTTCACTCATTGATTGTTTTTTCCAGTTGTACTTTCCCTGTAACTGTGGAGTCCTTCTGGACTTGCCTCCCTCATCTCCCTGTTGTTTTTCCCCGCCGGCACCATGATCATTCCCAGTACATATTAATCAAGTGTTCTCCATTCTCCCTCAGTGTTCAAATCCTTACTAATAATCTTAGTAATGACCTCGGTTAGCTTTTTAATGGCTCACAGGTGCACAAATTCACAATCATTAGTTCATAACATATTCCTGATTGCTTTATACATGCATGGTTGTCTTTTTTTTTTTGAGACAAAGTCTCACTCTGTCTTCCAGGTTGGAGTGCAGTGGCCTGATCTCAGCTCACTGCAACCTCTACCTCTCAGGTTCAAGCAGTTTTCTGCCTCAGTCTCCCGAGGAGCTGGGATTACAGGCTCCCACCACCATGCCCAGCTCATTTTTTGTATTTTTAGTAGCGATGGGGTTTCACCATGTTGGCCGGGCTGGTCTCAAACTTCTGACCTCAGGTGATCTACCTGCCTCCACCTCCCAAACTGTGGGGATTACAGGTGTGAGCCATTGCGCCCGGCCCCTCATGTAATGTTAATTATGTCATTAAGGGCCCTGTTTTGAAATATTGCCACACTGGGTGTTAAGGCTGTAACATGAATTTGGGGTGGGATGGGGACACTATCCCCCACTAACAACTGCCAACCCCTCACCCCCTCCAGAATAGGACCCAAGCAGCTCTGCCTTCCCTGCATCCTCCACACTGCAGCCAAAAAGCTTTCTTGAAAAGCCAGCCTATTGGTGTCAAGCTTCCCAATTTTTTTTTTTTTTTGAGATGGATTCTCGCTCTGTCACGCAGGCTGGAGTGCAGTGGCACAATCTCAGCTCACTGCAACCTCCGCCTTTCAGTTCAAGCTATACTCCTGTTTCAGTCTCCTGAATAGCTGGGATTACTGGCACATGCCACTGGGCCTAATTCTTATTAGAGACGTGGTTTCACCATGTTGGTTAGGCTGGTCTTGAACTCCTGATCTCCTCATCTCCAAGCCTTGGCCTCCCAAAGTGCTGGGGTTACAGGCATGAGCCATCGTGCCCGGCCCAAGCTTCCCCATTTTAAGTCCTGTAATGCCGCCCCACCCCCAACTTTCAGATGTAGTTCAAATTGCTGAAATTAATTCACAAGGGCCTATGTGATCAGAGTTTTATTCAATTTTTTTTTTCTAAAAAGAAGAAAACGGGATATATGTGCAGAACGTGCAGGCTTGCTACATAGGTATATGTGTGCTATGGTTTGCTGCACCTATGGACCCATCTTCTAAGTTCTCTCCCCTCAACCCCCACCCTTATTCAACTTTCTGGCCTTATGTCCTGCTATACACAAACCACTCCACCACACTCGGTGCCTTCTCCCACCCCTTCCCTGCTTCCATCTGCCCTCCTACCTACTGCATTCATTTTGCAGCTGAGTCCTGCTTGCTATTCAAGTCTTCTCTTCTAGAAGCCCCCTTGGGAGGACCCTCTCCTGTACAACATCCTGTACTGTGTGCTCATTCATGGCTCAGACTGTGGCTCTTGACTTGTCTCACCCCATCTGAACCATAACCTTCTTGGGGGCGGGACTGTGTCCTACGTATTCCATTTATATACCCAGTGCCTAGCAGTGTTTGGTATGGGGTGGAGGAAGGGACCCATGGAAGGAATCTGAGCACCCGTGCTAATTATATACTCCCAGGCTGGGTGAGGTGGCTTATGCCTATAATCCTAGCACTTTGGGAGGCCAAGGCAGGAGGATCGTTTGAGCCCCCAGGAGTTTGATTGAGACCATCTTGAACAAAACAGTGAAACCCCATCTCTTCCAAAAGAAGAGAAAAAGAAAAATTAGCTGGGTGGCCAGGCGTGGTGGCTCATGCCTATAATCCTAGCACTTTGGGAGGCCAAGGCAGGTGGATCACTTGAGTTTAGGAATTTGAGACCAGCCTGGGCAACATGGTAAAACCCTATCTTTACAAATATACAAAAATTATCCTGGAATGGTGGCAAACACCTGTGGTCCCAGGTACTTGGGAGGCTGAGGTGCGAGGATTGCTTGAGCTTAGGAAGTTGATGTTGCGCTAAGCTGAGATTGCACCACTGCACTCCAGATTGGGTGACAGAGGAGACCTTCTCTCTCTCAAAAAAAAAAAAAAATCTGGGTGTGGTGGCACATACTTGTAGTCCCAGCTTCTCAGGGGGCTGAGGTGGAAGGATCGCTGGAGCCTAAGGAGGTTGAGGCAGCATTAAGCCATGAGCACATCACTGCACTCCACCCTGGGCAACAGAGTGAGACCCTGTCTCAAAAAAAAAAAAATGATATACTCCCATTTCAGCTTCTAAGCAAGTACCTCTCTTTGGGCTGCCGTGGGCCCCTGTTCTGATGGTCATAGGAATATCCTTTCCTACCGACCATGCAGACCTGCCATGAGCTGGCCCTGACTTCCGAGCTGTCTTACTAATGGTGATGACTCAGCCTCCCTCCTGTGACCCACTGCCAACATTTGTGTTCTGCCTGGGAACACACCTTTCTTTGTACAAAACTAACACCAGGATGGGAATCGAATCTACAGTCTGGGTTTCAGAAGTAATATTTACTTGACAGAGTTAAGGAGGTAAGAATCGCATTAATGCTGTTGACAGCTGCAAGTTCCCTGCCAGGCTGCGGAGCTGGAAGCGAGTTGAAGAAAGTGCTTAGGGTGGAAGTAATGATAACTGTCCATTTTTGTTGAGGGGTCACGTAAGATGAGAACTGAGAAATAACCGCTGGATGTAACAATGTGGAGGACATTAATGATCTGAAGAAAAGCAGTTTTACTGGAATGGCAGCGGGGAAAAGCCTGAATGAAGTGGGTTCCAGAGAGTATGGGAGGAGAAAAATCGGAGTCACCATGTAGAGAAACTATTTCAAGGATCATTGTTATAAAAGGAAAGAGAGAATGTAATTGCTGGAGAGGAAGTAAAATTGAGATGATTTTTTAACTACATGGGTCTACTTCAGACAGATTTTTCAAGCAATTGCTGATGGAAAATACAGTATTCAAGGGATACAAAACCCAAAAGGCCGATCTTTTGTCTACATTGGGTTCCGTAGGGTATTCTTGGGGGTCCTGGAACCCATCCCTTGCAAATATAGAGGGATAATTGCACATGGACACAGATGCACAGTATTGGGACATGTAGGAGAGACAGGGTGTGGACGTTCTATTCAGATGGTTTTCATTTTCTCTGTGAAATAAGAAGCAAGAATTCTTCTGAGAGCCAGGATGAGACAGGTGTTAGAGGTTTGAGGAGAAAAGAGGAACTGAGAGAGCAGGGGCTGAGTGCTAATTATCCACGACACCATCCTTAAAATGAGGAAGAGGAAGGCAAGTCCATCAGCTTGCCCGCCATTCAAACGCAGTATACAGGGAACATATGGCGTCTGTGGCGTGGAAGTAAAATATCACCTGAGGGCTCAGGAATTTATCTTAGCTTTGGACGTGATCTGAATTCTAAGTCACTGGAAATTTTATTTTTAAAGAGTCATCATTAATGAATGAGCCATTTCAAGGCCTAATGATCTAGTTATTACAAAGTTCTTTCCAGTGAGCCTGAAAGGGGAGAAACTGGCTTTGCTCCCATTTTCTTCCTTGAGGTTCTGTTTTCTGATTTGAAAATTTGCAAAATCAGGCTAGGCACAGTGGCTCACACCTGTAATCCCAGCACTTTGGGAGGCTGAGGCGAGCGGATCACGAGGTCAGAAGGAGTTCAAGACCAGCCTGGCCAACATGGCGAAACCCCATCTCTACTAAAAATACAAAAAAAAAGAGAAAGAAAATTTGTAAAATCAACTTGGAATTTTTCTGAAGTGTTTCGAAGTTAATTGGAAATAAAAGATTATTCAAAGTACACATGGTTTTTCCTGTTTCCCTCTTTTACCCTTATCTCTCTTCTGTATATTCCTGCCTCCTTTCATGAGGATCAGTAAATCACGATGGCTAATTACTATTTATTCAGCATGTACTCTATGCTGAGTTCTACTCATTTGAGGAAACAGACTCAGAGGCTTAGTAACTTGCCCAAAGACATGTGGTTGACAAGTGGCCAGTTCTTGAAGCAAGATCGTCTGATTTCCAAGATGAATGTCTTAGCCATGACACCATTTTTTGCTTTTATTTTTGGTTTTGAGACAGGGTCTTGCTCTGTCACCTGTGCTGGAATGCAATGGTAGGATCACAGCTCCATGCAGCCTCGGCCTCCTGGGCTGAAGCAATCCTCCTGCTTTGGCCTCCCGAGTAGCTGGGACCATAGGCACCACCATGCTCAGCTAATTTTTAAATTTTTATTTTGTAGAGACGAGGTCTCACTATGTTGCCCAGGCTGGTTTTGAACTTCTGGCCTCAGGCAATCCTCCCACCTCAGCTTCCCAAGGTGCTGGGATTACAGGCGTCAGTCACCGTGCCTGGCTCTCAGCCATGACTCTGCATCTGCCTGGTTCTTACCCAGAGGTTCCCTGCTGGGTTCCAGTTGTGAAACAACATGCTGAAAGCAAACCAAGAAGACCTGCTCTCATCTCAGCCCTGCCACTTTTAACTGAATGACAGCGGCCAAGTGTATTCAATGTGTTTATACGGTTGCTGCCTCTGCATCCATTTTCAGGCTTGGCCTAAGTTGTCTGAAGCCCAGTCCCCCTGTATCACCTCTGGTCTGGGTAACGCTCCCCCTCCCCGAGTGCTTGTTTGTGACGTGGCCCATTTGTTTTTTCATCCCACTGACCAAGAACCCACACATCACACAGCTGCTGACGACTATAAAAACCTAATGGTCAACACCAGAGTCCTGTAAATAAGCCCCACTTAGCACCTGTTCTTTTTCAATCAGCGAAGCCACACCCCCGCAGGAAAGCCCAAGGACAAAGCTCCAGGCCCTCTGCTGCTCTCTGGTTTCCCGTGGCTTCCAGACTTCTCCTCGGGCTCCCGTCCCTCCCTGGACATCTCTGGGATGTGTAAGTAAGAGATTTCTTCTGTTTCTGCATTTTGGTTTTGTGTTCACCTTGTGCCTCACCTGACTGACACCCCAGAGCCTTCCTTTCTCTCTGGCCAGGGCTCCCCCAGAGAGTGCTGGCTTCTGGCCCCCTCCAAAGAGAGACCTCAAGACCAAATTAGAGAGACACCTAAATATATAAATCACAACAGCATGTTATTTAACCTCCTTTAACTTCTGTTATCTCGTTGGGAAAAATAATGCCTTTTATAACATGAGGTTGTCTTGAAATCCAGAGCCAGGCCTACAACAAGTGCTAAATAAGTGTTACCTAAGACCACTGTTGTTGTTCTTACCGCTTATCAGTTTTGGGCAAGAGACTTCCCATCTCTGAATGTTGAGTGCCTTATTTGTAGAATGAGGCTCTGATACTCCCTTGATTCACTTGATAGGGTTTTGGGAATCATTGTACAATGTAAGGTATGACCAGGGTGATCGTGCGCCCTGGTTTTGCCCTGTTCGAATGATAAACTATAAGGACACCCAAATTTCCCTTTCTCTGGCGGTCCTAGGCAACTCATTTCTTCCTTTCTTACAGTTATTGCGTTTGTCCTGGTGAGCTGTTGTATCCTGTCTGCCTATTATTTATTTGTGGGTACAGTACAGAGGGTTTTTACTTTTTGTCGGTGCTGCTTTCCTACAGAAACAAATTAATTCTAAGAAACAAACCATGCTGCTTCAGGGGGGTGGGAGAGCAAAAAAGAAACCATGCAAAAGTTAAAAACAAAAATCAAAGATGCTTTTGGGGAGAGAGGAATATAATATTCAGGTCACCAGAGATGAAAAATCTAGCCCATGAGCTCCGTTGTGCTCAGTTCTGTACAGTAATCAGACAGGCAAAGAGCCCAGGGACAAAGGAAAGACTTTGAAGGGAGAGTCTTGGTCTAAGGTCCTCTGCCCTTATTCCATTTGGAGGTTCAGCTGGGCTTAAGCAGCAGAGCAGATGGGCGCACCTCTGCGTCTCCCTTTCAAAGGTCCACCTGGCAACAAATGGTCTTTGCAGCACCAGGAAACCATTTTCTTGCTTTGTCTTTAAAGCTCATTTTGGAATTCACTGTTACAGGTGAAAAGTGACTCAGGCTTTAATAGTTGACTTGGGACGAGTAGGGTATGTGCCTCTTTGGTCACCTTGCACACAAGCCTTTTGGTCCTTAAAAACGCTCAGATTTCTTCTTTGAGATGTAAGTCCATTTCTACATGGCTGAAAGTTACATTGCTCTTTAAATCAAAACCGTAAAATTATCTGACCGCTCTGGGGAAAATGCGCAAAGAGATCCAATTGTGTATAGCAGGTGCTTGATCACTTACTCAGGTCTTAGGTCTTGAGTGGTTAAATGACCTGGGCTTCAGCTTCCTCGTGGTGGTAAAGTTAAAATGCACTCATATATGAAAGCTACCAGCTGTCACTACTATTTCAAAATGGGAAGAAATTGGTTTTTATTTTAAGACACTTTGGGAAACATGTTGACCATTTCTACATTTGTGCTGCAACAAATACACCCCAATTCCCTAAAAAAAAAAAAAATTCTCAAGTATCATTAAGTATATCTAATAATGTACTAGGTAACATGGTTATTAGCAGTTTATAAAAGTGAACTGTCCTTTCATTCCTTATGTATTATTTCTTGGGTATTTTATTTCAATTTCCAAACATGGAGGATAATACATTTAAAGGCAGTGTTCTTCTAACCAGTTGTAGAGCTAATTAGTTGAATGAAATTCCAATTTCATGGTTCTGTTTTATGTTTACCCACTTTTCTGTAAGAGGCCTCCACTGGTCAAATTTGGGACAATGCGAGCATTAAATATATAATAGGAAAGGATTAGAACCCACGGATAAAGTTAAAAAAAAAAAACCATGAGCCGTTGCTGTTTCTCCAGGGAAACCTGGTTCCTTTTATCGGCCAGTGGTGTTAACATGCTGAGCTGCATTTTACTTCTGTACATCTGTATTCATTTGACCTTAACATTTTTATTTTGTTAGCAAGATTACATTTAATGAGATGAAACTTAGGTAGCTTTTTATCTCTGTATCATTATTTTTATCACAAAATTACTTGTATCAAATCTGATAATAGGAAATCAATGATTCATTTTTCTTAACATATTTGCAAATAATTGAATATGTATTTTAAAGCTTTAGTTTAAAGCATAAGAAGTGCTCATTTTTTTCAGTTGGATTATATCTTACTCCTCCCCTCCTTCCTTCTCAAATTCTGTTGAAAAGATCGATTACAGCTCAATAATCAGTAGTAGCATTAATGAAGAGGTTGGGGGGGGGTGCCATCAGCATTGTGGAATTTCCAGATTTAATGTAAATAGGAGTAAACTGACAATAGAACCCAGCTAGAGGGATCTCTGGGCCACCTCAGGTAATAGAAAGCACCTCTCAAAAAACTGAAAATTTTCTCTTATAAAATGACGGAACAATGCCAAGATGAGAAGCTACAGTCCCTGGCAGTTGGCTGGGCAAATCTTCCACCCCACACATCTTTGCGCTAGCTATTAACTGACCCCAAGGATCACCAGATATTGAAAGAAAATTCTAATTGCATGGGAGAAGTAACAGACTCAGCAGAAAGAATACTCCCAAGGATACATAATTAAAGAAGAAACTAGAATAAAACTCTAAAGGAAACATGGATATCTCAGATTTGGAAGGATCTCAAGCCTTTTTTTCTATTTCTGTGATTAAAGTTCTTGGAAATCAAAAATATTGCTGAAATAAATTTGCTGGACATTATAATTTTTTTTTTTTTTTAAACAGGGTCTGACTGTGTCCCCGAGGCAGGAGTGCAGTGGTGCAATCTGGGCTCACTGCAATCTCCACCTCCCGAGTTCAGGCGATTCTCCTGCCTCAGCCTTCCAAGTAGCTGAGATCAGATGTGTGCCACCACGCTCAGCTAATTTTTGTATTTTTATTAGAGGTATGGTTTCACCATGTTGGCTGGGCTGGTCTCAAACTCCTGACCTCAGGTGACCGCCCACCTTCGCCTCCCAAAATGCTGGGATTACAGGCATGAGCCACTGCGTCTGTCCTGGGCATTACTTTTATGCTCACCCTTGTAATCTCAGCACTTTGGAAGGCTGAGGCAAATGGGTCACCTGAGGTCAGGAGTTTGAGACCAGCCTAGCCAACATGGTGAAATTCCACCTCTAATAAAAATACAAAAATTAGCTGGGCATGGGGGTGCATGCCTGTAATTCCAGCTACTCGGGAGGCTGAGGCAGGAGGATTGCTTAAATCCCAGAGGTGGAGGTTGCAGTGAGCCAAGATCATGCCACTCCACTGTAGCCTGGGTGATAGAGCAAGACTCCATCTCAAAAAATAAAAATAAAGTATCTTTTAAGGTGGCTTTTTCTTCCAATGGTTCTTTGCAATTTAAAAAATTAGATAAAATTTATATAACATAAAACCATTTTAAAGTATACCACTCAGTGATTTCCAATATGTTAACAGTATTGTGCATCCACCATCTTTATCTAATTGCAGACATTTCTCTCATCTCAGAAATAAACCTCATATCCATTAGGAGTCACTCCCAATTTTTTCCTTCATCCCCTGGCAACCATTAACCTGCTTTTTATCTGTATGGATTTGCCTATTCTGGACATTTCATATAAGTAGAATCGGACAACAGATGGCTTTTTGTGTCCGACTTTTTTCGCTTAACATAGTGTTTTCATGGTTTGTCCACATTGTGGCATATGTCTGTACTTCATTCCTTTTTCAAGGCTGAGTAATACTCCACTATTTGAATATACCAATCTGTGTTTATCCGTTCATTGGCTGATGAACATTTGGGTTGTTTCACTTTTTGGCTGTTAAGAATAATGCTGATAGGAACTTTGGGCTTTTGTGTGCACACATTCCCAATTCCATCCAGGAGTGGAATTGCTGAGTCATATGGTAACTCTAACGTTTTGAGAAACCACTAACCTGTTTTTCACAGTGGCTGTGTTATTAAATGTTCCCACCTGCAACACAGGAGGGTTTCACCTCCTTCCATGTTGAAACCTCAAGATTCTCAAGGGGAAAAGGAAAGGACTGCCCAGGCAAGACCTGGGAAAGAAACACCTGTGCCCTTAAAAGAGAGAGGACTGGTGACTTCTGGCCCCTTGGCTTTCCTGACACCACACAGCCACCCACCCTGTCTTGCCAACACTACAGGTGAAGGGCAGGGCACCCGTCCTAGACTAGGTCAGAAGTCAGCTGTGATCCGTCCTCCCTCTGCCTCGTACACAGACAAGTGTGCTGTTTCTAACCGACATCTCTCAGCTGCTTCTCTCTAAGGCCTCCATTCGGCATTGTCTGCCATCCAGCTGCTGTTACAGGTTCTGCTCAAGTAGCTAACAGTGTCATGTTTCTAAACCATGCCTCTTTTAATGTTTGAAAAGCAAAGGAATTGAAAATGTGGGTGACAGTAGTTCATAAAAAACCCAGAGCCAAAGCACTGCTGACCCCATGTGGTCAAGCGTTCCTTCCGGGCAGGATTCGTCCGTCAGCCCCCGTGAGCATGGCTGGTAGGACTGTGCTTAACGATGTGCTGGCTACAACTCTCCAAGTCTGGCCAATTGAGGAAGGTGTCCCTGAGTCAAAACACCTAGATCTGGATGCTACCTTCCTCTGCAATAGTCACTTCACAGAACTGCATTGTAGTAACCTTGGGAAGCTCACCCTGAGGTGCAGGGCTGTGTAAAGTAGCCACATTGCATTGTGATCCTTACATAGGTGCTTCCAGCTGCAAGGCAGGCCATCTCTGTCACCTCGGTCAGCCAGTCTTCTGGCTCCATAGACCTTACCACCAGGGCGGAAGCCACTTGCCTCCTGCTACACATTGGCACAGCCATACACATCAGGCCAGAGGGGTGTGGCTAATGCCGGAGCACTCCAGGCCCCAACAACCTGGATGCTTTTCCAAGGAGAGGATGATGAGCAAGCAGCTGAGATGAGCTGGAATGGGCAGGTGGGGAGGAGAGGAGCCAGGAGCCAGCCACCCGGCACCACCGCCACCATCACCTCCGCCTCCTGTGCCTCCCAGCTGCCCTCCTGACCTGTTTTCTGTATTTCCTTTTTCTCCATGAGTATGTAACATAGTCCTGCCCCAGTATGAGCCTTACACTGTGAATGCTGGTTCTTACCTGACCATGATGTGGCCTTTGGCAAGTTAGCCAGTTTGGTTCACCCAAATACCTCAGGGGTGAGGATATGCATGAAGCACTTAGAACACTGCCTGGCATGTGGCGCCTCTGAAATGTTAGCCATCCTTGATCCTGGGGCTACCATCAGGCCTCCTAATGCCAGAAAGGTGCAGGGGACTCCTTTGGGGAGGTGGGACCCTCCATTTTACTTAAAAGCCAGTTTCCATCATGTGCCTCAGGTAAGGACATCCCCTGAGAGTTGAGACCAATGAGGCCGCTGCTCTTGACATGGGTTGTAATGGTAGTGACCTTGACTTCCTGACACAGCCCTGAATATCTGGCATGGGCTTGCCTCCAAGTGTTTCCTGCATTTGATTTGTGAAAAATGCCAAGCGGGAAGGAAGTTTCTGCTGACCTAATTCTTGTCCATAAAACGTGTTTTTAAAAATAAAGCACAGACTTGATGAATCATAAAGCCATTCTGGCTCCAAGACTAATAAAAAGTGGTTCTAGCAGCCCAAAGAGTGGTAAGGAATTGTGAAGGGACCATTGGTTTGCATTTATCATCTGCTAAAAATAATTGTTTTGAAGGTTTGGTTTTATGTGTTTGTGTTTTTAAGAGTCACAGGCTAACTTGTGCTCTGAACACATGATAAAGAGGAAATCTTCTAGCATTTTGTTTTCTTCCAGAGGAAAAAAAATAAATCCATGCCCTGCATCCCCACTCTTTGCCCTGTGCGGAGGCCATGAAGTCTGCTGCTCTCATGACCTTGGGATTATATTTAGCAGCAACACTGACTTTGACCCCAGGCTGGATACTCTGTTCTGTTCCTACCTCCAAAGTGGGGTCTTCACCATGCCCAACCCATCCCTAGTGCTAAAAGTCCTTCAGGTGGTGGGGCGTGGAGGCTCACACCTGTAATCCCAGCACATTGGGAGGCTGAGGCGGGTGGATCACTTGAGGTAGGACATTGAGACTATCCTGGCTAATAGGGTGAAACCCCACCTCTACTAAAAATACAAAAAGCCAGGTGTGGAGGTCCATGCCTGTAGTCCCAGCTGCTCTGGAGACTGAGGCAGGAGAATCGCTTGAACCCAGGAGGTGGAGGTTGCAGTGAGCCGAGATCATGCCACTGCACTCCAGCCTGGGTGACATAACAAGACTTTGCCTCAAAAAATAAAATTAAAATAAAACTACAGATGCCCCTGTGAGCCCTAAAGATTTAGTCTGAGTGGCTTGGATGGGGCATGGCTTGAGTAGGTTCTAGAAATTCTCCTGGTGGTTCTATTGTGCAACCAAGGTTGTGCATCTGGGGTTGTGAACCATCGTATCAAATGAGTATCTCATACTTACTTTTTTATGATAATACTGTTCCATTTGAGCTCAGTCAAGCTAATTGACCCAGTTAAGATTTCTGTTAAATTTTAAGCCGCTTAAAATAAAGACGCCCACTTGGAGTAGATGAGTGTCAACTTTTTATTTTTCAAAATTATACAGTCATAATTTTAAAAAGCAAGTGGTTTAATAAGGTGTCTTAGGAAAAACAGCAGCGCCTAGTCTCCCTCCCTCTACTTCCCAGCCCCAAAGGCAACTAACTTCTTTACATTATTTTAACTGATCTTTATAGTATTTATTTCTATATCTTTAAATAGAATGCTTGGATGACTGTGTCTTGATTTGCAGTCTGGGACAGTATTAATTGCTTTGCACTGTTGTAAGTAGGGATTTAACTCTTTCATCTCTCCCTGCCCCGTATCATCTGCCACACACACAATTTCTATTTCCCAACCCCACCCAATATAATTATATCGTAACTTTGGTTAAATCAGTATCATTATTTACATTGACTTTGTATGCTCTTCATAGCTGAGCCATGTAATTAACTGATTACTTTATTTGCACCTTTTTTTCTTGAGTTAATTGTCTTAATTTTTGTGTGTGTGTTTTTGTTTTTGACTTGCTTTCTGTAAACTTTCAGGAAACCATCTTTAAATTCTCTAACAAGTTATTTATATCCTTATCGAGACATTTATCTACCTCAGGTATTTTGTGTATTTTATCTTCCTGAAGAACTGTCTCCTATAGTCTTCTGATCTTCTCAAATCTGGATTGATTGTCCTCTGTGACTGCTATACAATTGCTATCCTGCAACGTCCCTTCAGTATCATTATCCTGGGATTTCCTTTGCTTTCTCCTGTGTTGGATCTCTTGTTTCTGTATCCCCTGCCTTTCTCTTTCTTGGTTTGCCCCGTCATTTTGATGGAACACATCCTCTAATATCTTTCTCAGAAAGAATAGGTAGGAGGTAAATATTTGAAGCCTTGCATGTCTGAAATTTCTTTATTCCACCTTCACAGTTTAATACTTTGGGTATAAAATTGAATTTTTTAAAATTTTTTATTTTCTATGTCCATAGGTTTTAGGGGAATGGGTAGTGTTTGGTACATAAATAAGTTATTTAGTGGTGTCTTCTGAGATTTTGGTGCACCCATAATATCTGAGTATAAAATTCAAGATCTCAGTTTATTTCCCTTCAGAATTTCAGAGGCATTTCTCCATTTTATTTTACCTTCCAATATTAAATATATTCTTCCATGTTGTTTAGCTTCCAGTGTTGATTCCTGATCGTGTGTATGGCCTGTTTTCTCCTGTTCAGAAACCTGTAGGTTCTTTGACCCCAGAGTTCTGAAATTTGACGATGATAGGTGGGTACAGTTTTGTCCATTGTGCTGGGCACTAGGTAAAGCTTTTCAGTCTGGAAACCCATGTTCTTCCATTCTGGGAGATTATCTTGGTTCATTCCATTGACTTTCTTCATACTGCTTTGCTGTTTTCTTCCTACTGCTATTAATAGGTGGATGAGCTTCCTTGATAGTATCTAATTTTCTTACCCTTTTATTACTATTTTCTAATTCTTAGTTTGAGCTTTTTTTTGTTTTGTTTTAGCTAGATTTCTTTATCTTCCAGCTCTTTTTTTTTTATTTCTTATTAGCTTCTTAGAGTTCTTTTTGTTGTTGTTCTCTGAATATTTTTTATAATACGTTCCTTTTCTTTTGTTTCATGGATGCATAATAATATATTTCCATGGATATAAAATATACTTCTCCTTATAGTCTTCATTTATTCCAAATACTTCAACCCCCGCTTTGGTATCATTAATTTGTGTGTGTGTGTGTTGTTTCTTTAATGTTGGAGGTTTTTCTTGGATGTTTTGTTACCTTAGATTCTTGGCCTGTATCTAAGAAGGGCCTGAAATGAAATGCTCATTGAAAGCTTTAAGGGTACTTAGGAGCATGCTTTCCTTTAGGGTGATCTCACTAGGCTGTGTGTTGGGAGATCTCAAAAGATGTTATCCCAAGGTCCTTGGGAGGGTCAGAGTTCCTGAGGAAGACATTTTCAATCTCCTATGAAAATCTGAGATCAAAACGAACAGCCAGGTATGGGGGTATACCTGTACTCAGGAGGCTGAGGCAGGAAGATCACTTGAGCCCAGGAATTTGAGGCTATAGTACACTATGATTACACTGCTGAATACCGCTGCACTCCAGCCTTGGCAACATAATGAGACCCCATCTCTTTAAAAAATAAAAAAATGTCCTTGACTTCATGAAACCTATGTTGTAACTGGAGAAGACAGACAATGGATGGAATTAGTAAATACAGTATGTCAGAAAATAGTGTGTACTGTGAGAGGGAGGGAAAGAAAAGTGGAGTAAAGGGGATCGAGAGTAGGTAGGGAGAGGTTGTCCTCCTTGAAAAGATGAGATTTTTACAAACACTTGAATGGATTTGTCCAAGCACATATCTGGGAGAAGTATATTCCAGGCAGACAGGAGAAAGAAGCGTGCATGGCGTGTTGAGGAGTGGTTTGATGGCCAGTGTGGTCAGGAGCAGAATGAGCCAGAGGTACAAGGCAGTCACTGAGGTGAGAGAGGCAAGGGGCTATGAGGGTGCGGATCATGTATAGCCCTCAGGACTATGCTGAGGACTCTGGCTCTCACTCTAGGAGGAAGGGAGAGCTAATGCAGAGTTTGGAGCAGAGTGATTACCTGATGTGACTTAAATTTTAAGTATTGTCCTTTGAGAATAGAGCATGATGGGCAAGGGCAGAAACAGATTAGTAAGGAGCGGCTATTATAATAATGCAGATAGCGAACGATCATGGCCATGATCACAGCAGTGACACACATTCAAATTCTAGATATATTTTGAGGTTGGAAGTGATAGGATTTTCTGATGAATAAGAGACCACAGTCCAAATGACAAGGATTTTGGCCAAGACAGCTGTAGGAACGTAGTTGCCATTATGAGATGGAAAACACTAGGGAAGCGGAGGTTTGGGGTGGGGAGAGGACATCAAGTTCAGTTTTGGATTAATATAAAAGATTTGTGATTTAGGCTGAGCAAAGTGGCTCACACCTATAATCCCAGCACTTTGGGAGACCGAGGTGGGTGGATCATTTGAGGTCAGGAGTTTGGAGATCAGCCTGGCCAACATGGTGAAACCCCTCCTCTACTAAAAATGCAAAAATTAGCTAGGCGTGGTGGTGGACACCTCTAGTCCCAGCTATTCCAGAAGCTGAGGCAGGAGAATCGCTTGAACCCGGGCTGTGGAGGTTGTAGGGAGCCAAGATCACGCCATTGCACTCCAGCTTGGGCAACAGAGTGAGACTCTGTCTCAAAATCTCAAAAAAAAAAAAATTTGTGATTTACACAATCATCTTGGGCTGAGGGAGCAAGAATAGTAACAGGGAGACTTGTTGGGAGGCTGTGCAATTCAGTAGATCAGAGAAGAGAAGAGAGTCCCCAAAGAAGACCAGGAAGAAGCAACCAATGAGGTTAAGAGGAAAACCAAGAATGTGGTGTCCTAGGGAGCCCAAAAAGAAAAGTGCATCCATGCCATTCATTCCATGATGGCCAGTTACACTGTTTAGGTTCAGTAAATTACAATTGCACTTCCTCAGATAAACAGATATATGTATAGTTGATCGTTGAACGACATGGGTTTGAACTTTGTGGGTTCACTTATATACAGAATTTTTTTCAACCAAATAGGGATAGAGGCCAGGCGTAGTGGCCTCTCATCCCAGCACTGTGGGGGAGGCCAAGTCGGGCGGATCACTTGAGTTCAAGAGTTTGAAACCAGCCTGGCCAACATGGCGAAACCCCATCTCTACTAAAAACACAAAAAAATTAGCTGGGCATGTGGTGCATGTATGTAATCTCAGCTACTCAGGAGCCTGAGGCAGGAGAAATGCTTGAACCTGGGAGACAGAGGTTGCCATGAGCTGAGATTGCACCACTGCACTCCAGCCTGGATGACAAGGTGAGACCCTGTCTCAAAAAAAAAAAAAAGGCGGGGGGATAGAAAATACAGTATTCATGAGATGCCAAACCTACATACACAGAGGGCCTGACTTTTCATATACAGGGTTCTGCAGGGCCAACTGAAGGATTTGATTAGCAGCTGTCCTAGAATCTATCCCCTGTATGTGGGGAGGGAGGACTATATATACTTAGGCTGATGCATTCTCTATATACCACTGACAATGAACTTATATTGGATCCATCACTGAAATCATCCAGGCATTTGTTTTAAATCTTCACTAGAATTAAACTTTGACTTAAAATGCCAGACGTACGCATCTTACTCAATGCAGTTTTTTCCCCTTACATACATTGAGTCCCTCAATTGCCCTTGGAAGAGAGTTTGGCCCTTCTAGTTCATCACTTATCTTGAGCAGACAATCTCCCATAAGCCCCCTTTCTTGTGTATTTGTCATTGTATTTGTCATGTATTATCTGTCAGTCTTTGCCCCCATTCAACACACAAACATGCATTAAGAAATCGGTGATAGTGGTGACTGAAAAAGGGAATATCATAGCTACAGACAGCCTCAGAGTCACATATTCCAAAAAACCAAAGGCCAAAGAAAACATATCTCAGTATATACAAGTAAAGATTTTTAGAGAGAGTCTCTCATTGGCCTTACTTGTCACAAGGAGACAGTTTCCCTTAACTGATGTGTTACAGATAACAACTTGAACATTGTGAAACATTAAGTTTTCTGTTGATATAGTCTCTCAGGTTCTACATACCAGTGAAACTAGTGACAGCTGGTCTGAATGATCCCACAAGAAGTTGACTCAAAGAACACAGTTTCCACGTTCTGATGAGTTTCATACCCCTTACTTCCACTGATCAACAATCACAATTTTCTAGCCCCTTGCCCTTCACAATTCTCTTAAAAACTTCAGCCCTGAATTCCTCAAAGAGATGGATTTGAGGGTCTTCTCCCATCTCCTTGCTCAGCCACCCTGCAATCATTAAAGTCTTTCTCTGCTGCAAACCTTGCTGTCTTGGTGTATTGGTCAGTTACTGCACGGCAGGCACACAAAGCTGTTTTGTGGGCCTTTATTTATTCAAAATCTGTAGCCAAGGAGATGGGGCAATGTGATTGGTCAGTAAAATCATGTGTTCACCCTTTGGCCTGGGGGTGGTGAGTACTGTGATTGTAAGGCCTTTTGAAGACCAAAAGATGTCAGAGGATTCTCTATCAGAAAGAGGTGATGTTACCAGAAGTAGATAAGGAATGCTGGCATCCCAAGCCAAAGATGTATACTGTTACAGGACCAAGAGTTTTGTGTGCCTCCTATGCAGTAACACACCAAGATGGCAAGGTTTGAGTAGAGGAAGACTTTATTGATTGCAGGGTGGCTGAGCAAGGAGATTGGAGGAGATCCTCAAATCCATCTCTCTGAGGAGTTGTGGACTGGAGTTTTTAAAGAACTGTGAAGGGCAAGGGGCTAGAAAATTGTTGTTGCTTGGTCGAGGTAAAGGGTATGAAAATAATCAGAATGTGGAAACTGTGTTCTTAGAGTCAACTCCTTACGGGGGCCCTCAGACCAGCTGATGTCACTAGTTTAACTGGCATGCAGAACCTGAAAGAATAAATCAAAGGGAAAACTTAATAGTTCATAACGTTCAAGTTATTATCTATAGAGTAGTTAAAGGGAACTATAATCTAGGGTTTATGTGATTGTAGTACAACAGGTACCAAACAACTATGAGGGAAGCAGTTCAGAGAGCAAACTGACTGAATAATTAATGCTGAATGTGCTGTAAGCATGGTTTATTTTTGTTTCTTCCTCTCCCTTATTCCCTGAATAATTGTATAAAGTTTATAGGGACAGTGTCATTAACAGAGTCCCATTCATTTATGCAACAAACATCCATGGAAAGCCTATATGGACCAGGTGCTTTATTAGAAAATTTCATGTCTGCCTATTTCAGCTAATTCTCTCAATAGCCCTGTGCAGTCAGAAATAATAAGAAATATGTTACAGGTGAGAAAATCAAGGCTCAAATTTTAAGTAATTAACCCAAGATTGCGAAGCAAGCCATCTTTGGAGTTTGGACACAGTGACTTATTTTCTGGCTTTCAGCCAAAAATCTTCCTGCTTTATTAGTCAAGATGAGTCTATAGTTGTTAACTCTTTCACAGGAGGCAGGAAAGGGCTAACTAATAGGTGGTAGGAAGCTAGGAAGAGATGATGAGGTAGGCAGAGGGTAAGGAAATCTGAGTTTGACTTCACCAGACCATCTGTAAAGCACATGTTAAATTCCAATAAGAAACTCAAAAGAGAGTTCGAAGGATCTCACTCTGCAGACCCCATAGTTTGGCTGCCCCGTACCCATTCCCAACTTCCTTCTTTCCTTGACTCTACATTTAGAATTAGAAAAAGTAAATAGTTGCATTCTCAGCTACATTTGCTACTAGATATAGCCATGTGACACATTCTGGCCAATTACATGTTAGCAAAAGTCTGTTGGGAGGTTCTGGAAAGTCTTTTGCTTCTTAAACGGATGGACGATACCAGCATGATCCTTTCTTCTTTCTCGTTGCCTTGAATATAGATTCATATGGATGAAAATATGATAGTAACAGATACGTAGTATGCATATGTAGCTGTGATAGTTACCTTGAACCCATAAAGGAAAGGTAAAATAATCACAGATATTATCCCTGATATGTGTATTTTTTTAGCACTGAACCAACACCAGAAGCTGTGTGTCTCCTGAATTTTTGCTACATAGGAAGAATGAATCTCTTCTTTTGATGAGATTCATTTTTAATAAGGCTCTAAGCAGGCTGATTTTTTTTTTCTGTTACTTGCAGCCAAATATCTTCCTAACATACATATCTTTTTTTTTCTTTCTTTCTTTTCTTAGTTTCTTTTTTCTTTTTTTTTTTTTTAAACGTTTTCCTGGCAACTTTGATTTAATCTAATATACATTTCTGCTGGGAGTAGGTGGTTGACCAATGTTTGCCTGAACTCAATGTTTATTTAGGGATGAGAGCTTTGAGCTCATGGATGTCAGGTGTGTAATCATATCATCTCTGAGGGGGAAAAAACTGAGAAAAGAGTGTGCCCAGGTCTCTCTTGGTTTCTTCAGAATGTCTGTAGAAAGAGATTAGGAAAACCAAGAACTTTTCTTTAAGGCAAGCAAATGAAGATACCAGAGGAGCTTGAGGAGACTGAGAAAATGTCAGCGTCATGGCAATGAAAGGGCACCTGAAACCTCGCCTCACTAGTGTCCTGTTTTCCCTTTAGAAGCTCAGAGTTTTATGGTATTTGGACAACAAGGAGAGGCATCTGTTAAAGCAGAAAGAGAGAGAAAAGACCATTAGGGACTGGCAGAGGTACTCTCTCAGGCACAGTTGTATGCATATGTGCTGCTTCCCTGTTACGTATGTTTAACCAAAGTAATAATCACCCTGTAATCTGTGCTCCTGAGATAGATAATCCTGGAATGAATGTTTTCACAGAGCAAAAGAATGTGTAAAAGATAAAGCTTATTTTATTCTGAAGATCAAACATTGAAGCTTTCTAGAAACAAATGCAGTTTAGCATGATTGTAATTATATGTTTTCATTGCCCCAAAAAATCAAGCAGCTAGAGCCAGAGTAAATTTGATTTAAAAAATATGTATTTAGCACCAATTGCACATTCAGAAAAGGCCCAATCTGGCTAAGAAGTTGGTTTCATACTGAAAAATCAGGTCAGAGGAAGAGAGACAAGGACCAGCCGGGCGCAGTGGCTCATGCCTGTAATCCCAGTACTTTGGGAGGCTGAGATGGGTGGATCATGAGGTCAGGAGATCGAGAGGATCCTGGCCAACATGGTGAAACCCTGTCTCTACTAAAAAATAAAAATAAAATTAGCCAGGCATGGTGGTGCATGCCTTGTAGTCCCAGCTACTAGAAAGGCTGAGGCAGGAGAATCTCTTAAACCTGGGAGGCAGAGGTTGCAGTGAGCCAATATTGCACCACTGCACTCCAGCCTGGCAACAGAGTGAGACTCTGACTCAAAAATAAATAAAATAGAGAGAGAGATAAATAAATAACAGAGAGATGAGGTCCATTACCTCCCACCCACAGGATTGTGTCATTCAATAGAAACTAGACTTTACTCCAGTGGAGACAGACCATCTATTCAAGGGGAGAAGAGCATTTCTCAGAGTCATTTGTGAAGTCTGGGCGCAGTGGCTCACACCTGTAATCCGAGCACTTTGGGAGGCTGAGGTGGGTGAATCATCTGAGCCTGGCCAACATGGTGAAATCCCATCTCTACAAAAACACAAAAAGTAGCAGGGCGCGATAATGGATGCCTGTAATCCCAGCTACTTGAGAGGCTGAAGAGGGAGAATCACTTGAACCTGGGAGGTGGAGGTTGCGGTAAGCCAAGATCGCAGCATTGCACTCCATCCTGGGCTCGAGTGTAATAGTATGTAATAAATTTAATAGTAACAGATACATAGTATGAATATGTAAGTGTAATAGTTACCTTGAACCCATAAGGGAAAGGCAAAATAATCACAGATATTTTCCCTGATAGGTATATTTTTTAGTCATTGAACCAACCCCAGAAGCTGCATGTCTTCTGAATTTTTGCTACTTAAGAAAAATGAATCTCTTCTTTTGATGAGATTAATTTTTAATAAGGCTCTAGGCAGGCTGATTTTTTTTCTTCTGTTACTTGCAGCCAAATATCTTCCTAACATACATTTCTGCTGAGAGTAGGTGGTTGACCAATGTTTGGCTGAATTCAGTGTTTACCTGGGGATGAGAGCTTTGAGCTCATGGCTGTCACGTGTACAATCATATCATCTTTGGGGGGGGAATCTGAGAAAAGAGTCTCACACAGTGAGACTCCATCTCAAAAAAAATTCTGTTTGTCAGGAGGGGGAGAAGTTGGGTGTTGTGTGGTTTAACATCTCTAACAAGTGCAGTCTTTACCACAGCTATTTATGCTTTTAAAGCTGCTTTCCAGTAATAGCAAATCCTCAAGTTCGGCAATTGCCCTGGGAGGCCTGCAGTTACCAAGACCCTTCTGCAGAGGCTCACAGCCGGCTCCACCAGGAGGTGGGAGGGGTGGTGGGCTGGATTTTCAAAATCGGCCAAAAGATAGAGGCAATATAGGGAGGGAGGGAGTATCCCATGGGCTAAATGCAGCCTGGTTACCTGACACAGTCTGTGCTCCAGCCTGGGTCATGCCAGGCATCTGTGCTGCCTGATGAGGGGCACTGACACACAGCCCTGCTCTCCCAATGCAACCTGCTGCTGGGAGCTGCAGAGAAGCAGCTCTCATACAGAAATTCCAAGTAACTCTGGCTCTCTGTGTGTGATGGGTAATGCACCCTAGGCTGTTGCCTGCAGTGAGGTAGAACAGTGAGCAGTCCCCAGGAGCCCTGGAAATGCAACGGCAGAAAGGCTGCTTTTGTCTCTAGACTCACAGCATTGGTCTTCTGGGGACCCAGCATGCTTGGTTTGCTGCTTTTCTGCTCCTGTAGGAGAGAGCAATGGAGCCCAGAGGCACGTGGGCATCTCGAGATTGCTGGTGTCCTTCTTCCTTTGAGCAGAATTTAAATTATCTCTCAATCTGAACTTTTCCTCTGTTGAAGCCAGAGATTCCAATTACTTATTCATTTATACATATGTACAATTGGGTCCTTGTAATTTTTTTTTTTACAACTCAGTCTTCTTTATACCCAGACGTTTCAAATTCCTAGCCTATATAACAACATATCTGTAAAATATATTTAAAATACAGGCCTGGTGCAGTGGCTCATGCCTGTAATCCCAACACTTTGGGAGGCCAAGGCAGTTGGATCACTTGAGGTCAGGAGTTCAAGACCAGCCTGAGCAACATGGTGAAACCCCATCTTTACTAAAAATACAAAATGTAGCCAGGCGTGGTGGCAGATGCCTGTAATCCCAGCTACTCGGGAGGCTGAGGCAGGAGAATTGCTTGAACCCGGGAGGCGGAGCTTGCAGTGAGCCAAGATCACACCACATCACTCCAGCCTGAGTGGCAGAGCAAGACTCTGTCTAAATTTATATATATGTATATATATTTAAATATTTAAAATAGAAGCTGTATAAATGACTCAATACTTCAAGTTCACATAGCCATCTAAAATTATCATTACGATTTTACACCTCTGCTGGAGGGAATGGAAATTGGTACAGCCGCTTTTTCTTTTAGTATTTTTAGATTTTTATTATGAACCATTTCAAAAATGCAAACTTAGAGAAAATAACATAGTGAATCCCTCAAATACCCAACACCCAGCTCAAAGCATCATCAATTTACAGCCAGTCTTGTTACACCTCTACCCACACTCACTCCCCATGTCTTCCAGTGAGCAAAGCTCAGCCCCTCCAGGCAAGTGCCTCAGTCCTTTGACGTGAGCACAGTGGTCTTCAACATGTTCCTTGCTTTTTGGTATGACAGGATGTCCAGGTTCATCTCGTACCTTTGCTCCCTGAGACTAGAATCAGCTGTTTCCTTTCAATGGAAAATAGTACTTAGAGAGCGTAATCTGGGTTCTTGGGGTGCTGCTGTTCCTAAGATGGTCACTATTTCTAGGTTACAATGCCCACTATGGAGTTCTTCTCATAGGCTGTTAGACACTTGGACTCTCATGACTATAACAGGACATGCTTGGCACTGACTTTATTTATTTTGAGATGGAGTTTCGCTCTTGTTGCCCAGGCTGGAGTGCAATGGCACAATCTCGGCTCACTGTAAACTCCACCTCCCGGCTTCCAGTGATTCTCCTGCCTTAGCCTCCAGAGTACTGGGATTACAGGCATCCACCACTGTGCCCAGCTGATTTTTTTTTTTTTTTTTTTTAGTAAAGACAGGGTTTCACCATGCTGGCCAGGCTGGTCTGAAACTACTGACCTCAGGTGATCCACCTGCTTCAGCCTCCCAAAGTGCTGGGATTACAGGCGTGAGCCACCATGCCCAAGCCTAACTTCATTTAGAATAAGGATGCAAAGGCATGAAACAGCACGCCAGCTGCTTAATGGCAGGAGTCTCTCTAGCTCCTTTCACCCAAGTAGGGTTGCCAGATAAAATACAGGCCAGGCGCAGTGGCTCATGCCTGTAATCCCAGCACTTTGGGATGCTGAGGTGGGCGGATCACAAAGTCAGGAGTTCGAGACCAGCCTGACCAACATGGTCAAACCTCATCTTTACTAAAAATACAAAAATTAGCTGGGCATGGTGGCACACGCCTGTAATCCCAGCTACTCGGGAGGCTGAGGCAGGAGAATCACTTGGACCTGGGAGGCAGAGGTTGTGTGACCTGAAGCCACTGCACTCCAGTCTTGGTGACAGAGCAAGAGTCTGTCTCAAAAAAAAGAAATACAGGATCCCTAGATACACTGAGATGTCACACAAACAGCAAATTAAAGCCTTCTGTTCCAGTGAGAAACTGATATTTCTAGTAATGGTCTCATGGGTATAGCTTCCTCGTCTCCTCAAGGGGCATGCCCAGTTCCAAGAGTCAATACTCAACTCCAGAGCCACAGCTTCCCACCGGCTACCTATGATTCATTCACGGCCCTCACTGTCCAGAGGCAGTGGATCATTTTTACCGCGAGCATTGTTGCCTGGTAACACAGCCGACGTTCCACCTTGATCAGGTTTCCAGGAGAAAGCAGCTAGAAAGAAAATGTCATAGAGAATGAGAGATGAGGTTCTAAGATCGATTATTAGAGGGAGGGATTTTTTTAAATGAGAAATGAGGATTTATTAGCCCTCTACATATGTAGGCCTTTTCACTGCTCAGAGCTAGGATTGCAGAGAGGTAGATGGTAGGTAGGTAGATACGTGATGGATATTGAGATTAATATGCAAAATTATAGTCTAGCAAGGAATGATAAAATCATGATGCCACGAAAGGATGGAATATTATACACTGTTGTTGATGACATAGGTTTACAAATAATTTTTAATGATGAAAAATAGAAGATTTATATAATCCTAACTCATCTTCTCACAAATGCTTATTTAGTACCTACTGCATGCTTCGAGCTGTTCTAGGTGTTTGGGATGCATCAGTGAGTGAAACTGACAAGGATCCTGCCTTCCTGGTGCTCATATTGAGGGGTGATGGAGAGACGAACAGTAAACACAATACATAAGGAAATTGTAGAGGGGAAAGGTGGTAAGTGTTGAAAAAAACAAAACTAGCACAGGATAGGGAAGCTGGAGCACCAAGGGGTGAGGGGAGGGTAGGCTTTGGGCCGAGTAGGGCAAGGGGGTGTTCAAGGCCAGAGAGCTCAGCCACCGTCTGGAGGAGACATGGCCTCAGCCACCAAATGTATATTTTAACTTGTAAGTTATGTATACCCATACGTAGATTCTTACCTATTTCATATGTTTTCATAGAAAAGGGCTAGAAAAAACACCAAAATGTCAGCAGTGGCTATCTACAGAAGGTAGGATTGTGGTGACTTTTTAAAATGGCATCTCTTTAATAATTTGCCTCACTTGCTAAATTTTATGACAGGAGTAGGCACATTTTTCTTATCTGGAAAGAAAACCTATGCATTATTACCTATTACATGTTTCTAAAAGCACAGCAAATCTACTCTCTAATCCCGGGAAGGGTTTTTTGCAAGGGGCAACGTGTAAGCTTTGCAGGCGAGGAGTGTGTGCTTAGCCTCTCTGAGCAGAAGACGTTCTTCCACAAGGGGGCGCCTGGCTTTCGGGCAAGGAGGGGGCTGAGCCCTGAGTTTGGGAATGGGGTTTTAGGGAAGGAGTGTGCCATGGGTACATGTTCCATGTAACTCCACCAGCGCGCCTAAGAGCCACACTCGAAGTGGTTTGAAAGCTTTGGGCCCTCTAATGCCTGCCTCTTTGGTCTCTGATAACATACAAATCAATGTTCCCTGAACTCAGCCAGTAGCGTGTAGGAGGCTTGCACTCCGCAAATGCAAGGAGGAAGATGGTCTCCTCCCCCGTGCGGAGAGTTCACATCTAACCAGAGAGGCCAGACTCAGGGTTACCCGTGTACAGTGCAAAGACCTGTGGGGCAAGGGAAGATCCCAGGGAGACCAATACATGCAGAAGAAAATGCCAGTCGGTGAGAGGTCCTCAGATGCTTGGAAGACAAGTGCATGAGGAGGGAAGGGACCCTGGGGCAGGATAGCAGGTAGAGGTGGGGAGATGGAGACGCTGGGTGTGTGGTGGAGGGATAGACAGTGCTGGGAAAAGCAACCAACCTGATGGCACTGGGGATTTTGCAACCTAATGACCCCAAGGACTAGTGCCAGGAATTGACCCCAAATACCAGAAATTGCACTCCTGGCCCGGATCTCTTAGCAAACCTGACCTACGTGAACCCAAGGAGAAGTCTGTGGCTCACAGCCAGTTAGGCTTACAAGTTTATCCTTGTCTGAGGGAAGCTGGATGCTCTCCCGACCTCTACTACCAAGGCTTGCTTCACTGCATGCCTGGGAAAACTGGGGTGAGGGGGCAGGCCCTGGCCAGAGAACTGCAAAACAAAGCTGGATAAGGCATACCCCCGGGGGAAAATGTACCTTGTACAACACAAGATGCTGCAGGAAGAGAGAAGAGAAACACCCAACCCAATCTGAGAGGTCAAGGAGGGCTTCCTGGAGGACATGGTACTTGAGCTAGTCAGGAAGGACATTGGAAAGTTAGACAGGAAAGGGTTCCATGCAGATGGGACAGTGTGGGAGCAATAGAGAAGGGGCCATCCATCCATGCAAGTAGGTCAGTATGTCTGGAGCCTGGGGTGACTGTGGAAGTGGTAAGAGATGACGGTGGAATGAAGGGTGCTCTATTTGAAGGGTACTGAGGAGTCTTAAAGGATATTAAATAGTGGAGTTAGCTGATCGTGGATATAGAAGTTTGCTAAAGTCACCAATGATCTTTCTGTTGCCAAGTCCACTGTGTACCTTTCGGTCTGCCTTGTATGTGAATTCTCTCTGCAGCATTTGATCCTGCTGGCCTCCCTCTCTAGGCTGAAGCACTTCTGTCTCTTGATTTCTGAGTTCCCCTGTTCTCCTGATTTCTGTCTACCTCTCTCATCACTTCGTCTCAGCTTCCCTTGCTGGCTGTGCCCTCTGTCTCTGGCCTCTGACTGTTAGTGACCTACAGGGGTCAGTCCTGGTTCCTTCTCACCATTCACTCTTGTTCTCGAACACCTCTTTTCTTCCCGTGCATGTGTTATATACGGTCGTATCCGGGGAAGGGGAATACAGAATCAAGCAGACGGCCTTGTCTCCTGGGTGTCACGGTGGAGTGAGACATGTTTAGACTGAATCGTGAGCAGTTGTGGGATGAGTCAGGAGGAGAGGCTCAGGGATAAGCAGAAACACGCATCAGAGGCTGACGAGTTGCTGATGAGTGTAGTCAGTGCCCTGGATCTGAAAGAAAAGCAGCATCCAGGACTCACTGCTCCCAGGGGTGGAGGGGAGGAGTGGACAGTGTAATGTGCATTAAAAAGCCAAGTCCAAGGTCCAAGAAGAACAGGCAAGCAGGCAGGGGGCAGGGAAGATGGGTAGGCGTGGCAGGGCAAGCCGACACCAAAGTCCAGAGAGACACCAGAGGCAGGGACCCAGGACTACTGGATCCAGGAGATTGATTGAAGAGTAGTCATCTCACTGCCTGTGGGGACAGGGTTTCTTTTAGGGAACATGAAAGTTTTCTGAGATCAGAGAGTGTGGTGATGGTTGTACAATCTTGTTAATATAGTAAAGAGCATGTCACTGTGCAGTTTCTTAAGGGCAAATTGTATGGTATATGCATTATACCAAAATTAAGCTACTAAATAAATCTGAAGTGGGTCAGGCACAGTGGCTCACGCCTGTAATTCCAGCAGTTTGAGAGGCCAAAGTGGGTGAATCACCTGAGGCCAGGAGTTTGAGACCAGACCAACATGGTAAAACCCTGTCTCTACTAAAAATATAAAAATTAACTGGGTGTGGTGGCACATGCCTGTAATAACAGCTATTTGGAAGGCTGAGGCAGAAGAATCGCTTGAACCCTGGAGGCAGAGGTTGTTGTGAGCCAAGATTGTGCTGCTGCATTCCAGCCTGGGTGACAGAGCGAGACTCTATCTCAAAAATAAACAAATAAATCTGAAGTGGATTACAGATATAAATCTGAAACATTAAATGTAGAAGACTAGTTCAATAATTTTGGTATGGGGAAGGCCATCCCAAGTACAATACCAAACCTAGATTACATAAAAGTCAATATAAACAGATTGAGCTACATTGAAACTGAAGATCTACATGAAAAGACACAAGAAAAAATATATATCATGGAGTTTTGCAACCTGTGTGACATATTTAGAGTGTTCTTTTTTTTTTTTTTTTTTGGAGACATGGTCTTGCACTGTCACCCAGGCTGGAGTACAGTGGCCCAATCTTGGATCACTGCAGCCTCTACCTCCCAGGTTCCAGTGATTCTCCTGCCTCAGCCTTCCAAGTAGCTGGGACTACAGGTGCGCACCACCACACCCGGCTCATTTTTGTATTTTTAAATAGAGACGGGGTTTCACCCTGTTGGCTAGGCTGATCTTGAACTCCTGAACTCATGATCCAACTGCCTCAGCCTCCCAAAGTGCTGGGATTACAGGCATTAGCCACTGCACCCGGTGAGAGTGTTCTTTAAAATCATTATGAAAAAGATGAACTCCCTGATAATATGCAGCGCTGGCCAGAGTGAGGAAAGGTAGGTGCCTGGGTAGAGAAACAAACTATGAATATAAATTGGTGCAGCCATTGTAGGGCACTTTGGTATCTAAAAGTGAGATGCACAACATCTCCGATGAGTATGACGCAGCCTGGGTCAGAAGCACCCGCTGAAAATAACCCACGTGGTGCACTGGGGCAGACAGGCTAAAAGCCTGTGGGAGAGCCACTGAAATGTTCAGCATAAACCACCTCTGTTCCAGAGTTTCTGCTTCTAAAACCATACCCTCAGAAATGGCTCAAAGACACACAGAGAATGTTTATTACAGTGTTGCTTGTGATAGTAAACAATGTCCATTCATAGGAAGTTGGTTCTACAAATGATGATGTATCCTCATAATTACATACTCTGTGGGCATTACAAACAACCAAGTCAATTACTACCAACATAGAAAGATGCTTGAAATGTATTGTGAGAAAAGAAAGTTACAGAACTGTGTGCAGAATAACCCAATCATAAGTACATCTGTGTTTGCGTATACATTTGGAAAATTCTGGATAAATGTATAATAAACTATTAATATTGGTTACCTGTGGATATAGGGATAGTTGGAGGGGAGAGAATAGAGAGAGAGGGAAAAGAGGAAATTATTTTCTGCGTCTTTGAATTATTTTCACTTTTGTAAATATAAAAAAATCAATTAGCTTGGAGGGAGTGGGGGGAAGAGGAAAGGCCCAAAATATTAATAGTAATTAACAGTGATCATACCCAGGTAATGGGATTCTGGGGAATTTTTCCCACTTGGTTACCTCATTTTCTAGTTTTTCAACAATGAGCATTCATTGATTGATTCATTCATTCATTCATGACACAGTTTCACTCTTGTTTCCCAGGCTGGAGTGCAGTGGCGCAATCTAGGCTCACTGCAAACTGCACGTCCTGGTTTCACGAGATTCTCTTGCCTCAGCCTCCTGAGTAGCTGGGATTATAGGTGCCTGCTACCACCCCCAGCTAATTTTTGTATTTTTAGCAGAGATAGGGTTTTGCCATGTTGTCCAGGCTGGTCTCAAACTCCTGACCTCAGGTGATCTGCTCGCCTTGGCCTCTCAAAGTGCTGGGATTACAGGTGTGAGCCACCACACCAGCCCTATTTTTTTTAATTGAGAAATAAATGTCCTCATGCTTTTCTGCTCAGCAGCTGGACAGATAAGGAAAGGCCTGGTGATGCAGGGGTGCAGGAGACAGATTCTAAACAATGAAGCCATGGACGAGGTAGTGCTGAAGGAGTTGCTGATGGAAACATTTATAAAAGTGAAACACCCCGAGTCACGTATTTAGTATCACGTAGGTGTCCTTGGAAGTCCTCTCTGAGACGTCGTAACTTCAAACTTTAATGTACATTTTGTGAAACATGGATTTGAACCTCTATAGTTCTTTTATGCTAATTGACCATTATGGACAGTAGAATTCAAATGACATCTGAATGTAGATGGTACATAAATTAACGTTCATTGGACGTCTTAGAACTCCTTTGTCTTTTCTCCTGTTGAGCATGAAGGCAGCTAAATCAAAGACCCAGGCAGATTCTTTGTCTTAAAGTAATATATACAAGAATGTTTACTCCAACATTCTCATTTTTGAAAAACAATCCTTTTATAAACTCTGCAAAGTGTGTATGGTGTGTACATGTGTGTACCTACACACATATGTGTATATTCATGCACATATGTATAAAATAGGAACACTACCTAAGGATAAATATGATTACCTGGCATGTGTGGTGGGGTTTTCTGATAGTGAGGGAAGTAGAGCAGGCATGTTGGCTCCCGCCTATAATCTCAGCACTTTGGGAGGCCGAGGCTGAGATTACAGTGGATCACTTAAGGTCAGGAGTTCAAGACCAGCCTGGCCGACATGGCAAAACTCTGTCGCTACTAAAAAAAAATTAGCCAGGCGTGGTGGTGGGCAGCTGTGGTCCCAGTTACTTGGGAGGCTGAGGTGGGAGGATCACTTCAGCCTGGGAGGTGGAGGTTGCAGTGAGCCAAGGATGCGCCACTGCACTCCAGCCTGGACAACAAAGTGAGACTCCATCTCAGAAAAATAAAAATAGATTCATACGTCTTTGAGGGTTTACGATGTGTAGGCCTTGTTCTAGGTGTTGAGGTCCATCAGGGAACACCTCTGACAAAGATTCCTACCCTCATGGAGCTTACATTCTAGAAGATAATAAACCAGAAACAAAATATAATTGGTAAATCGTAAGTTACACAACTGTGATGCATAAAGAAATTAAGTAGTGCCAGGCA
This sequence comes from Cacajao melanocephalus, assembly GCA_963573385.1. Lineage (NCBI taxonomy): Eukaryota > Metazoa > Chordata > Mammalia > Primates > Pitheciidae > Cacajao > Cacajao melanocephalus. The sequence continues at coordinate 34,558 of CAUYLG010071906.1, forward strand.
CAGTGGCTCACACTGGTAATCCCAAAACTTGGGAAGCCAACACAGGAGGAGTGCTTAAGGCTAGGAGTTTGAGATCAGCCTGAGCAACATAGAGACCCTGACTCTACAATAAAAAACCCACAAAACACCTTTTAAAAAAAAAATTAGCTGGGCATGGTGGCACACACCTATAGTCCCAGCTACTTGGAATGGGCGAAGAAAATCACTTGAGCCCAGAAGTTCAAGGTTGCAGTGAGCTATAATCATGCCATCGTATTCCAACCTGGGTGACAGAGTGAGACCCTAATAATTTTTAAATAAATACAGTAAATGAAATTATTTTTAAGAATAATTGTAATAAAACAAACATAAATTTTAAAAATAATTTTAATTTAAATTTTGCTAAATCAGTAACCTAAAATTTAATAACAAAAAAAGTTATTGGCGTGACACCTAGCGGACAGGTGAGTACATTTTTTAATCATATAAGAAAGCTGAAAAAAACACCTGTATAAGAATTAATAGCCTGAATTCTAGTGCTGATTTCACTACTGCCCAAACTTGGGCAAGTTACTCAATTTATTTCTGTATTCTTCACTCACAAATGGGGATAATATCTGGTCTACCTGACCTCATAGTATTACTATGAAACTCACATGAAGTATAGAAGAAGTATGCTCTAAAAATCATCAACCAATCATTACTATACATAAGTCAAGGGATTGTAATCGATAAAGCTATAAACCATCCTGATAAACCCCACAAGAGACAAGCTCGGGCCAGGCGCGGTGGCTCACTCCCGTAATCCCAGCACTTTGGGAGGCCAACGTGGGTAGATCACCTGAGATCAGGAGTTTGAGACCAGCTGGATCAACATGGCGAAACCCCGTCTCTACTAAAAATACAATAATTAGCTGTGTTTGGTGGCACATACCTGTAATCTCAGCTACTTGGGGGGCTGAGGCAGGAGAATCGCTTGAACCTGGGAGGCGGAGGTTGCAGTGAGCCAAGATCACGCCATTGCACTCCAGCTAGGGTGACAGAGCCAGATTCCATCTCTTGGGGGAAAAAAAAAAAAAAAAAAAAGACACACTGGTAACATCAGTGCCTGGAGGACCCCAGTGGGTCTTGTTGGAGAAGCAGTACCCTGCAGAATGACAGGTCTGACAGCTGACTATAAAAAAAATAAACAGGAAGAGAAAGCTTATTGCCATGTGTTGCAGGTACATTTGGGGACACCCGGCTAAAAAGAAGTCTTCTACCTGCCTTCCACTCCTGATCAACAAGGGTTGACTCCCAGCCGCCGCAGCAAACCCTCAGCATAACCCTGTCACCTGGCAGTAGCTAACTAGACTAGGGGGAGGGCAATATGATTTGCTTTCAGAAAAACTTGAATTGGGAGAGAGAAATAGGTAGAGGGATGGACAAACAGAAGAACTCTGCATAGCTGGAGGGTTACATTTGAAGTTGGAGCTGCAATGATATGTACTTACTTACATATCATTCTGCAGACAATAATTCTTAAAAATAATTGAATTTACTGAATTTATTTAAAAATTATTTTTTTGTTAAGAATCAGGGTCTCACTCTGTCACCCAGGTTGGAATACGATGGCATGATTATAGCTCACTGCAACCTTGAACTTCTGGGCTCAAGTGATTTTCTTTGCCCATTCCAAGTAGCTGGGACTATAGGTGTGTGCCACCAGGCCCAGCTAATTTTTTTTAAAAGGTGTTCTCAGGCTGTTTCTCAGGCTGGTTCTACCTGCTGTTGGAATCAGAAGCCCAGCTGGCTGAGAAAGAACAGAGCAGAGACGAGATGCAGAGTCCTGCTTGGGCTGCTGGCGCTCCTCCTTCCCTGGCCTGGTTCTTCCTGAGAAGCAGTTCTTGGGCTCCATGAATCACCCTTGAATCCTGATAAATTTACCGTTTTTGCAAAGGCTGCTGTGAAGTGGTTTCTGTTGCCACAGATCCTGAGTTACATGTATAATCTAGGCCTGGGTCGACTGACAGGGTTACAGACAACAGCAGCGCAGAGGCAGTTGAAGACCAAACTGCAAATGTGCTGTCTTAACTGGGTCATAAGCGTATTGTGCAGTCCTAACAGGTACAGTCATCCCAGCAAGGAGAACAGGGAAGCAGTGAGCAGCTGACTCAGGAGCGATACAATAGCTCACCTAAGCTGCACCCACACTTGACAATGCAATTAAGGATCAGAAACCAGCCCAACCAGCCTTGGGTATTCCGAGAATTTCTAACTGCTCTTGGGATCACAACTTGGAGCTTGCTAGTTCAGAAGAGTCACATCTAAGAAATCCCAAAGTTAGATACCCCTTTGCAAACTCTACACAAAGTTGGAAAACTATGAATACTATAACCCAAAAACTAATACGCAAACCCCAGCAGTGTCAGTAGAGCTTCACTGTTCCAGAGCACCGTCAATCCAGAGGGAATTGACAAACGAGGCAGTCAGCATTAGTTTCCTTCTGCCTTCATGTGGTAAATACTGTCTGCTTACCATGTCCCAAGCCCTGTGTCAGGGGCTGGGGATAGAACCAAAGTCCCTGTTTCAAGGAGCTTATATTCTAAAGGGGAAAGACAATCTGCAAATAAAGATATACCATGTCAGTGGTTATGGGCTGGAAGGCAAAATCAAGCGGGACAGGGGCGTGTGAGTGATGGGATGTGTGCTATTGCATATGCACTGGTCAGGCACAGCCCCTGTGATAAAGTGACATTTGAGCAAAGACTTCTAATGAGGGAGGGATGGAGGGAGGGATGCAGCTCTCTGGGCCAAGAACTTTCGAGACAGCAAGAAGAGCGTGTAAGAAACCGTGAGGCAGGAGCCACTGTGGCCCAGTGCTGTTGGAGCCGTGTGTGCTCAGGAGGGAGGAGTGGAGAGGTGCCTGGTGAGCCTCGGTAAAGACCTTGGTATTTACCCTCAGGAGGGGAGTCATTCAAATTTCGAGAAACTAGAGGAGTGATGTGGTCTGACTTAGGATTTACAAGGACCACTCTGCAGTACTGACTGGAAACTGCAGGGTGGCCAGTTAGGAGGCTACTGACATGGGCCAGCAGGCGGGGAGGGTGGACCGGACCACAAGGCAGTGATGGAGATGGGGAAAACTGCTCAGATTCTGGATGTGGCCGTGGGATTCATTGATGGAGTAGATGAGGGTTTTCTGAGAAAGGAGTGTAAAATGTCTCCAAGGCTTTTGGCTTGTTAATGAAGATGCTTGTTCTGGGGGGTAGCGTCGGGGAAGCCGTGCAGATGGGTAGGCTCAGTCTTGTCTTTAATAATCTGAGAGCTGCTATATTAAATTCATTTGGGCAAGGATTTGGCTGATGAGAAAGGACCAGAAGCTAGATCCACAAGTTGGATAGAGCTGATGGGCACTATAGCTAGAGCAAGAAGCCAGCGGTAGGTCAAAGCCAAAAGTTTAGATCGGTAGGAGAATGCAATACTGGAGGCAGGGTCAAGGTCAGAATTCAGTGTTCAGTACAATTTGGGTGGCATGGGAAGTAATTCAAACAGGACAAGGGCAGTGGTGATTTTTTAAGTACCAGACACCATGCTAAAAAGGCTTTGTGTACAGTAGCTCATTGAATTCTTAAAATTCTATGAATTAGGTATCATTAGCTCTACTTGACAAATGAGGAAAATCAAAAGGTTGAATGACCTCTGGCAAGGCCACAAGGCTGGTAAGCAGGAGAACACTTTGAAGCTCTGTTTGGATGTCACTCTGAAGCATGCCTGACCACTATCCAGTGCTGCAAGGGTCAGTGTCCCAGCTGGCATCTGAGGTTGCCTCAGAGGTTGAAGTCAGGAGGGTGTGGGTTTGGTAAGTCCAGGTGGAAGCAGAGTCTAAATGTACAGACACGGATCCAAGTTTGTGGTTTACGTTAGGCATGAAGAAACAGGCTTGGACTAGACTTTGAACCAGGAGCCCGGGAGCAGCATCTCAGATCTGGCACCAGCATTCCCACTCACCCAATTACAGCAGCACTAAGACCTAATGAGGCAAGGTGTTGCAGAGGCAGACGATTGTAATGGAAAGTCAGTCTTCTGCTTAGCTAGGTTTGTAACGTTCCCACTGTATTATACTAAGATAAACGTGCAAATCCGGTAGAATTTCATTGTTTGGCCTCTGCATTATAACTGCAAGTGCTCTAACGTGGATGGTCAAACACCCTTCCCTTCTGTAAGATATTTGTTACACGGATGTTGGAATCTATGTTGGAAGAGCTCACAAAGATCTTTCTCTTCACCTGGCTTAATTAAGGAGACTGCCCTAGATCCTCTGGGAAAGAACTTAGTGAGCTTTGCTCTTTCAAAGGCAAACAACCCTGGAGTTCCAATACTTGTGCCTTTTTCACTACTTGTCAACTGGTAAGGGTGCACTGAACACAAAAATTTCATTCTCAATCTGCTGAAAAGGCACATTTAATGCTCCCAGTTCAATAAAGATATCATAGAAGATCTATAAACAAGCACATTCTGGCAAGAGCTAATCGCTGTGCTATTATCGTGGGTTAGAATTCAATAAGCCAAGGTCTGGTACCGAAGTTGTTCCAGGTCAGGCTCGAGTAATAGGCATCTTGTAGTTTAATAAGGAATGTAGGCTCACCAAGATCGTGACACCCAAGTGATGGAGTCAGTGATAAAACTGGATCCAGAACTCAGATCTCCTGATTGCCAATTCAGTCTTCTTTCTTCTCTACTCAGAAGGTGCTAGGATCTGAATGATAAACAGTCCTCACATGGACACACATCAGGTAAAACTACAATTGACTAATATGGCATACATGATGGACCTACTTAGGGTAGAGCCTCTCTTGGTTTTTAATTCAACAGTAAGCAGGTACTGAAAAGGCTGGGAGCAGGTCAGTGGTTCAGACAACTGTCCACTTACTGAGTAGACTACTAACTGTGCTCTATATAAATCACATCAGGCCAGGCACAGTGGCTCACACCTGTAATTCCAGCACTTTGGGAGGCCAATGTGGGTGGATCACCTGAGGTCAGGAGTTCGAGACCAGCCTGGCCAACATGGTGAAACCCCATCTCTACTGAAAATACAAAATTAGCTGGGCATGGTGGTGGATGCCTTTAATCCCAGCTACTTGGGAGGCTGAGGCAGGAGAATTGCTTGAACCTGGGAGGCGGAGGTTGCAGTGAACCGAGATTGCGCCATTGCTCCAGCCTGGGCGACAAGAGCAAAACTCCGTCTCAAAAATTAAAAATAAAATTAAAAAAAATAAAATACACCAAAGCGTCGAATGGAAAACAGTACTTGCAAATACAATGATAATTACATAAGCAATACTATGCAGGTTTTTAAACTGAGAAGCAAAGGTGATACTTGCTTGGATTTTATTTGAAAACCCTATTTGATTCATGCTCTGCTTCTACTCCTTAGATATGCACCCTAGTGTAAATTACATAATTGGCTCAGCCTTTAAGATTTAAACTCTCTGTTCCCAAGCTGCAGTGGCTTGAGCAATAGGAAATGAGAAACAAGGCAATCTCATATTGAAGCGGCTGCATAAGGATCCCTAAGGTGTAGTCACAATTTCTTGCCGTGCAGTTGTTTGGAATTAGAAATCCTGATTCCTGATGGAGTTAAACCAAACATTGCAAAACTGGTAGGATTAATTCAATGGCAGAAACTTGGTTTCTTGTTTGGAAGCATGTGGATGAATAGGAACTCTTGTGCATTGCTGGCAGGAATGTGAGTCAGTACAATCACTTTTGGACAGGGATATGGCATCTTCATAGACTTGAAGATATGTAGCAACTCCACTCCTAGGTGTCTGCCCTAAAGACACTCTTACACATGTTCAGAAGAATTCTCACTGCAAAGATATTCGTAGAAGCAAAATTTTGGAAGATGTCATTTAAAAAATACACTGTGGTATAGCAATTAAAACTAAAGCTATCAGGCAAATGATAAAAACACCAGGGGTGGCCATACTCATGTCAGAAAAAATGCTTTACAGTCCAACACAGTGGCTCACACCTGTAATTCCTGCACATAGGGAGGCCAAGGCAGGACGATTGCTTGAGCCCAGGAGTTCAAGACCAGCCTGGATGACATAGGGAGACCCTGTCTCTAAAAGAAAAATTAGAAAAAATTTTAAAAACTAGCTGGGCATGTTGGTTCATGCCTGTAGCCCCAGCTACACAGGAAGCTGAGGCAAGATTGCCTGTGCCTGGGAGGTAAAGGTGACGGTGAGCTGTGATCATGCCACTACACTCCAGCCTGGGCCATGGAGTAAGACCCTCATGGGAAAAAAACACTGTCAAAAACTGTCATAAGAGACAAAGAGGGACATGATACAACAAAGAACCCAGAAATAAATCCTCACGTATATGGCCAAGTGATCTTTGACAAAGGTGCCAGCTGCTCCTAGCTGCTGAAGAGGCTGACGTGGGAGGATCACTTGAGCCTAGGTTCAAGGCTGCAGTGAGCTGTGATCATGCCTTTGCCCTTCAGCCTGGGTGGCAGAGCAAAACCTCTGTTTCATCTTCATTACCCTATACTTAGATTACAAACGGGGAAAAAGTAAATGGCACATATAGTTTTTAATTGGAAATTGACTTTACAACTTAATACCCAGCCTGGGTCACCCTGAAGCAAGCATATTTTATATAAGGGATTTCAAAGTTTTGCTTACTTTGATGACTATGTTTTGACTTTTTTATTTATTTATTTTTTAAGGCAGAGTGTCACTCTGTCACCAGGATGGAGTGCAGTGGTGCGATCTTGGCTCACTGCAACCTCCACCTCCTAGGTTCAAGCAGTTCTCCTGCATCAGCCGCCCGAGTAACTGGGACTACAGGAGTGCTCCACCACGCCCAGCTGTATGTTTTAGTAGATACAGGGTTTCACCATGTTGGTCAGGATGGTCTCGATCTCTTGACCTTGTGATCCGCCCGCCTCGGCCTCCCAAAGTGCTGGGATTACAGGCGTGAGCCACAGAGCCCAGCCTGTTTTCACTTTTTAACACCAACAATAGACCATTGTGCAGATGGCCACTAAACTGCGGAAGTGAGAGTAACAAATACAAATTAAGTCCAGGAGCAAGTTTCCCAGTAAGAAAAATCTTAGGCCTCCTTCAGCGAAGACAGCATTTTAGATTCCAAGCTAATTATTCTCAAAATAAACATGTATTCCCCCCCACCAAAAAAAAGTCCTAATGGAGCAGGGACAAATGTCTGCTGTCCGTTGCTTCCTTCGCCTCCTATCCATCTGATGCTGTCATGACACTCAAAGCCTCTGCACTTGTCACCCCACCCAGCTTCAACTGTAAGTGTCCCATTTTTTTCTACAAATTCTCATGACTGCACTTCAGAGCTTGTTCTTTTAAGGTAATTTGTGCATGTGTTTAAAGTCTTAACATGATAGTATTCAAGCAGAAAAAAAATACATATCTATCTTAAAAGCTCTGTGAATCCAGATGAAGTCAGTTGTTGGGAAGGTAGGCGGGCAGATACTAACAGAACTGGTGGTGTACAAAACAAGGATGAAAAGTGAGGTGAAAAGGAGGATGGTTTTATAGCTGAATAAGTAAAAGGTTAAGTTCCTAAGCAAACGAAAATTGTATTATGGAGCAAATACTTAAGTTTTCTGATTGCACAGTTCAAAGCTTCGACACACGTTTTACCTAACAGTTTTGAAATGTATAAAGCCTTATTCCATTCTAATGTGTGATGGTTAAAGTCAAAAGACTTGAAACCTTCTCAGCCTTTCAGACTGGCAATTTAACTGTGGCCATAATTCAAAGTGATTCTGGTAGTCATTTTTTTCATTCTAGCAGACAATTTTCATTAACCCAAGAGTGAAACAGGAGCCATATTTGCTGGCCATGTTTTATTTGTCCTTTTTCTTCAAACAAGATAACCGAAGATACAGACAGTTATCAATAAAATAAAATAGATGAAACAAATTCTAAGAGACTGCGATGCCACATGCTACGTGTAACCTAATTTTATTCATGCTTGCGCCTCGGGATGGGGAATAGATCATTCAGTAAAAACATACAGTAAAAACAAAATGTCTTATATCATGTACAAGTTTTAAACTACAATGATGTACCTTAATTACTTCCATGCACACAAGTCTAACATTCGTTTTTTTTTTTTTTAAAAATAAACACAATTAAGACTTCTAGGAGCATTTTATAATAAAGTAATTCCTAATTAATTTTTCTTTGTAGATAGATCAAGCACCTCCAAAATACAAATTCCTATACACAGTGAGCACGTTACTTAAAATGAACACTTAAGTAAATTAAGTACGTGGACAGCCTTGGG